>PVJS01012387.1:0-43991 GCA_004027185.1 Glis glis
AAAAATGATCTACAGAATCAATGCAATCCCTATCAAAATACCAACATCATTTTTCTCAGAGCTAGAAAAATCAGTCATTAATTTCATATGGAGAAACAAAAGACCCAGAATAGCGAAAGCAATTCTCAGCAATAAGAACCATGCAGGAGGTATCACAATTCCTAACTTTTTTTTAAATTTTGAAGTCACCTCGAATCTACTGAAAGGATGAATGGTTTGAATCATGACACTTTCTACCAGCTTAACAGAATACCCACTGACAGAAAATAGCTCACTTCCTCAGGTTAACTGTCTATAATCCTGTAGGTACAAAGACTGTGCTGCTGACCCAGTTTGGAAAGAAAATAAAGTGCTGAGAGATTTTTTTAAAAATGAAAACTTAATTATGCTAATCACAATGGAGAGAAAAACGTCTTGCACATGTGCCTGTAGTGGTTCACAGTAAAATGCCAACCCTTCACAAGTGATATGTTTACGTCAAGCTTGAGCATCCTCTAATAAGCTGACCTTTACAAATCATATTCCCAGTGACCTTCAGCCCTTCACTGATTTGGAGGCAGCCAAGGAAACTTACTCTGAGACATATTAATTGTAAAGTGTTTTCTTTAATCTCTACCAAGAGAGGAATAGATTAAACATAAAGATTAAAGGAAGGCAGGTCAACACACACACACACACACACACACACACACACACACACACACACCTGGAGCCCAAGTCTTTCCTCCTGAGTAGGTAGTCATGCTTCTTCAGCAATATTAGCCTGCAAAACTGGGGGACAAGGGTTGGGGGAAGGAGACATCCATATGTCCCCAATATGCTATCCTACTGCTTATTAAATGGGTTCTTGCAGAAACCACCTGATTTGCTTCTCCTGTTACCAGTGCATGGTACAATCAAAACTGAGTTAAGGATATAAGAAAAGGTTTGTGAAGGCCTAAATCAGCCCTTCCTGTTGCATATAAAACATAAAGGGCCCCCAGAGCAAAGAAATAGATGTCACACTCCTCTTCCATGACATGTGCTCTGGCAATAGGGCCCACAACAGGGTGGTCTTTCTGCCTTCAGTGGGATCAGAGGTGGCTCTGCTGCTGCTACCAAATGTCGACAATGACTTCATTATGGCTCTTCTCTGATGTCTTCCTGGGGATCAGGCAGCTACCCCAGTGGACAGCATTTTGGAAACAAAACAAAAAACCCACTACTTTCATTTCGCATTGCATCACCAATTTCTGACCCTGGAAGAATTGCACTGAAAAGCGTACTATCTTGAGTATGACTTAGGGAGATCAGGTCCTTTCTGACCCTGGAAGAATTGCACTGAAAAGCGTACTATCTATCTTGAGTATGATTTAGGGAGATCAGGTCCCAACCTTTCACCCAGTAGTTAGCCCTCCATGAGTGAATCAATAATATCAACTCATACCAATTATTTATCTCTACTTAGGCATTAACATTATTTTACTTTGCAAACTCTCAATCCCTCCAGAACTAAAATACCAACTAACACCATGACCTAATTCACCTGGAATGTCGTAATTTCTTTCTAAAGTCCTTGCCAAAGGTAGAGACTGGAAGGATGCCTGTGCTGAGATTTATTCCAAGCCAATGAAACTTCAAGCGTGAAAATACAACAGAGCTATGCTTTGCTGAAAAGAACAGATAAATGATATTGCCATTTCCTGAATGGGACACTAGCATAGGGCTTTCCTCACCATAATTTTTCAAGGTTGGTACTTGCTGTGGGTTGAATTGTGTCCCCCTAAAAGATGTTGAAGTCCTTAACCTGGAACCTATGGATGCAATCTTATTTAAAGATAGGATCTTTGCAGATATAATCAAAATTAGGATGAGGTCATACTGGATTAGGGTGGCCCTAAATCCAATAACTAGTGTCCTGATAAAGAGAGATTTAAGGACAAAGACACACAGAGGGACAATGGCCATCTTAAAGACAGAGGAAGAAATTGGGGTGAGGTAACTACAAGTCAGGAATGTCAGAGATTGTCAGCAACCACCAGAAGCTAGGAAGAATTAAGGAAGGATTCTTTCCTAAAGCCTTCAGAGGGAACATGGCCCTGTTCACAACTTGATTTCAGATGTCTGGCTTCCAGAGCTGTGAGACAGTGCATTTCTTTCAAGTCACTCAATTTCTGGTAATTTGTTAGGGCTGCCCTCGGGAACCAACACAGTGTTGTTTTTCCCTCTTAAGATGGAGAAACTGGTTTAGAGAGACTTTTTGGCTTCCCCAGAGCCATATTCAAAACTTGATGTCACCTTCTTGCTTAATTCTTTGATGTATCCCATTTCTGTACAGGTGGAGCCCAACCTCCTGAGTATGGCATCCCTGACCCCTACGGCATTCATGGCTGTTTCCCAGACACGCCAGACTGTCTCATCCTTCTGTGCCTCTTACACTGGATCTCTTTAAGTAGACAGTCACTATCTTCTCCCACAGTTAATCTCTGCTGGATCTTAAAGTCCACTCTCAGGAGTCACCTCTGGCCAAAGGCCTGCAGCCCATTGGCCTGGCTCTTGGCTAGAGTCTCCAACCAAACTGTCACCCTCTGCTCCTGCACTACCAGTCTGATCTCTGCATCCTGGGAGCCTCACTTTGAGGCCAGGCTCCTCGGAGGTCAGATCTCATTCTTTGTGGATGGTGGTTTGTTTGCTTTCTTTCAGGGAAGGCAAGATACAAGATACTTTTCATATCTGTAACGTTGGGACCTTAGCTAATTAAGATACATTCCTGTCTTGGGACAAGGAGCCAAGTGTCTTCTGTATGGATGTGCCCCTGTCAGCTGACCAGTCCTCGTGGATGATCTGGTTGTGGGGTGTCCTGAGGAAGCTGTGGTGTGGCAGAAAAAAACCCTGGGGTTGGCCTTGGCCTTGGGGACCAGGTTTCTCATTTGAGTTCTGGTCTTCAACAGTCCTAAGCCAGAGGCTTCACTTATTCATTTATTAAAGAAGGATGTATGGATAAAAGTTGATCCTACCCCAAGCTTAGGCAAGTTATTTAAGTTCCTTGAGCTTCTATTTAATTCTAGGCAACAGTCATGATAGTGACCTCCTAGAATCAGAGTAAGTGCTATAGGATATGACGATATCACACACACTTAGAAACTGCCATGCCCTGTATAATTTCTTGTTAAAGAGAAGGACTCAAAGTCATTTATCAGCAAATGTATAAGATACTTGGAAAACATGGTCACTAATCAAGACCTAATTGGGGAGGGAGCACAGAGTTACCCCTAGAACATTCTACCTAGAACAGGTTCAGTTCTACTATCTGTTGAAATATCTGAAGAATTCTGAGGCTAGTCATACTTGCTTGTGAAATCTGAATACTTCATCTCAAAAGGTTGACTGTCATAAACTCCTCCAAGAACAATGTATATTCGTGTCTGTGCTGCTCAGAGCTCAAGGCTGAGACTGTAGAGATGAAATCCAAACCTGACTTGTGCTGTCTAGGATCACATAAAACAGAGGGAGTCAAAGGACAAGAGAACTAGTGGCCATGTTGCCTGAGGAGCACGAGGATGGAGGACTGCCAGGATCAGGGCAGCAGAGAAGGGCCCATTTCACACCACGGTCATTCTCTAGGCATCCCTCTGCCAGGCAGAGGCTGCTTACGGGTGCTATTGTCTTCTGCCTGTGAGAGCACACTCTACTCACACTGGGTGAGCCCATAGAGACTGGACCCCTGGAAGCAGCTCTCAAACAAAGATTGGTGAGGGGTGGTTGGGATAACACTGTGCTTTATACTGTGTCTTGGAATTCCCAGGAGTGACCAAGCTGCCCACAGAGGTCACTGGTTCATCACATAGACTTAATGGTTTCCTTCCTTTTCTTGTCTCATTCCCCAATCAATAGTGACATTTCCACCCCCATAAAAAGAAAAAAAAATAATTTCATTCAAATTCTTTTCTCAAAGGGTATCCACTCCAAGACAGTGAAGAAAAATTACCCAGGATAGACAAATTTCTGTGTCTTTAAGAATAAGCTTACAAAAGACAAAGATGCATTTCATACAAGGAAGGTGATAGGAGGTACAAATCACTGTGCACAATGCAGTAACTTAGCAAATCTAGAAGACAGGACTCCAGGGCACAAGGAAAAGGGAGTGGGTGAGAAATAAGATGACAGTATGAACGGAGTGGCTAGCAATGAACCATGTTTGTCATGTGAAGGAGATTTGAATTAATGTAGAAGGTCACAGACAACTACCTAAGGATTTCAAGCAGGGATATAATAATAAAAATTATGTTTCAAAAGATGTTTAGGCCAAGGTGGAGAATCCCCTAGAGGGAGAACAGGCCTGGAATTGAGGGAGCTCAGAGACTCCGAGCTTTTGTGGTGTGTGTGTGTGTGTGTGTGTGTGTGTGTGTGTGTGTGTGTATGTGTGTGTGTATTACTGGGGATTGAGCCCAGGGGCATTCTACCTTGGAGCTACCACCTCAGCCATGTTTATATTTTTTATTTTGAAACAGGGTCTTGCTAGGTTGATGAGAGTCTTACTACTTTGCTGAGGTTGTCCTTAAACCTGCGATCCTTCTGTCTCAGCCTCCCATGTACTGGGATTCTAGGCGTGCGCCACCACCCCTGGCAGCTCCAAACTTTTTGAGGGCAGGTGCCAGGTCTTGTCCACTATTACAGTCCCAGTGTTGGAGCAGTATGTGGCCTCCAGATTCATAGCACATATTTGTTGCACCAAAGATCAACTGAGATGATTGGTTTTAACTCAGGCATTAGTACTGGGAATAAGGAGAAGTAAATAAAGAATGGATTTGGAAGAAAAATCAGCATTATAAGCATTGAATGTGCTTAGTGAGAATTTAGGCTCTGACCAAAGAGACAAGTTCAATGAAGTAATCTTTAAAGTGCATCGTAATGATTAGCAATAGTGATACTGGTGGTGCTGATGAGCGGGGAAGTGGTAATGGGGTGATTGAGGTGCTGGTGGGTGTAGATGGGGGTGATGGTGGTATACTGACCAACTAAATGTGGGAGGAGAGTTGAGGATGAGTCAAGGACAGCTTACTGGTTTCTGGCCTAGATATCTAAGTACATGGTTTTTGTGTCATTCCCCAAATAATCCTGAGAGGAAAACAGGTTGGGGTGGGAATGGAGTGTGAGTTCAATTTAATAATGTTAAAATAGAAGTAATGTTAGGGCCTTTGAAGGCTAAGAGACAGTGTGATGGTTAGTCTGGATTGTCAACTTGACTGGATCATGAAACACCTAAGGTTATGTGACTCTGGGTGTGTTGATGAGATGATTGGTTTATGTGATGGCAGATTGAAGGGGGAGTCCTGCCCTGAGTATAGGTTCTGACAGGCACAGGACCTGGATAAAAGAAGGAGAAAGCCACATGAAGGCATGTGTGGTTCTTCCTGAGGAAAGCATGTCTGCTCTCATCTGAGATATTGGCCTTCAGCTCTTTGAACTAGACCTTCACCATCATTACTCCGGAGAGTTTCCTGGCCTTTCCATCTTGGACTGGGACTGAATTAGTGGTTGCTCTGATTCGGAGACTCCAGCTCTTGAACCGTTCGACCAGCTGCTGTTCCTTCAGCTTTCCATGTGCAGTTGACAAGTTGGGACTACACTGCTTTGGACTATAAGCTGATTTGGTAAATCCCCTTTTGCCACATACGTGTTCCGAGTTCCATTTCTTTAGTGAACCCTGACCAATACAGACAAGACCTGGCATTCTAGAGAAAGGTCTGACCCAGTGCAATTGATTCAGAGGTGCTCAATATGTCACTGAGACGTTCAACATAACCTTGAGAGAGAAAGGGAACAAGGGAGATTCAGAATGGTCCTGAAAGGCATGAGAGAGGGAGCTAAATGGGGTGGTAGGAAGATTTCCAGGTAAGGTTAAGGGCTCAGCTGGTATTGAAGACCTTGACTTTGCAAAGATACAAATTCACAAGGGTGATTTCTTATTTTAATAAATACATAGCGGTTAATTATAAGATAAAAAAGAAGCAGAAGGTCGATTCAGAGCCAGGGGAAAATGGGAAAAGGTTGATAGAAAGATAGGGAAGTCTAGAGAGATGATGTGATGCACCAGATATCTAGGCTGTTGGGGAAGGGAATTAATCCAAGCATATGCTCACTGGGAGAAGAGGAAAGAGTCAAGGAGATGAAGCCAAAGAACTGATTCCCAGGAGAAAGGGGGAGAAAGCTGAAAGGTGATCAGGAGGCTTGAGACAGTAGGTAATGGAGTGAGATTTCACAGCTGAAAGAGGGGTAAGAGGCTGGTGCATCTACTCATATATTTAAAAGCTTGTTCCATGTCATACTTGTGATTAAAATGGAGATATCTTGAAAAATTCAAAGTTTAAATCTGTATCTTTGAAAAATAAGCTCAAGAGTTCAGTGTTAGTTAAAATAATTGAGGGAGGGAGGCACAGAGAGTTACTGCCTAGAACAAACTATTCAGTTCTAATCAGGGCTTGATAAATTTCCTTGACAATAGAATCTGCAAACCCAACATGCCAAAAGGTTGGCAAATACCATTCAAAATAGACAGCCAAATACATGAGAAAATATTTTTGTAGCAAAATATTTTTGGTGCAATCTCAGTACTTGGGAGGCTGAGACAGGAGGATTGCAGGTACAAGGCCAGCTTCAGCAACTTAGTGAGACCCTGTTTCAAAATAGAAGATAGTATAGGGCTAGGGATGTAGCTCAGAGGTAGAATGTACCTGAGTTCAATCCCCAGTACTAAAAAAAGTTTGATTGCACAAACATTATATACATTTTTTTCTGAAGGTGTATCTTTTTTATTTCAATACATGTTCAAAACTATGATAAATGAATAAAGAGACTCACAGGGCTGAAAATACCTGCAATCTGGAACTCGGCAAGATAAACTGTATCGAGGCTATTAGGTATACTTGATTTAACATCATTTTTTGATCTCAAAAACTTAACTCAGTGTGGTTTAGACAGAAAAGTGCACAATTATAGCTTCTAAAAGAACTGGCTCTCAAAAAGAGGAAGGCAAACAGAGAATCTGGCTTATTCTATCAAGTTCATTTAATTGGTTTCAATAGAAACATCCAAGATCCCTTATATTTTGTTCAAAGCACTGGTTTTGTAAATGCAAGCTAAAGATGCTATCTCTATACATGAGCAATTACTTACGTCTAGAGGATAATTTTAGCATCACATTAATTTATCAGTGACTAGTTCTTAGCCCTAGCTATATATGCTTATCACCTGGAGAGATTTAAAAACATCAATCCCTAGACCCCAAATCCCAGAGATTCCAAATTAATAGTTTTGAGAAAGAGAGCCCAGAAATCAGTCATTTTTAAAAAACTCTCCAGGTGATTCTAAGATGTAGCCAGAATTGAAAAACCACTGTTTTAGACAAGGTTGGACTACTTTGGCCTGAATTATCTAAATAATCCTCTTTTCTCACTCTGGGAAACAGAACTAATCCGAAATATATTATTTTGGGCTCTTTGTAGCTACAATGATATTAGTTGGTTTAAAAGAAAGTTTTGCCTAAGCTTTTTAAATTTAGAGTCTTATTATGTATGGCCTGTTCTTAGGTCATGTGTGACTAGGAATCATCAAAATCTTGCCTCTTGAGTTTTGGTCACCATGCTAGTAAATGAAAGAAACAACTTCAAAGAGATAAATGCACCTTCCCAGCGTGCCAAACATGTTAGAGTAAGAGCTTTTCATAGGGAAAAAATATATGATGAATTTTTGCAAAAATTTTTGCAAAAAGAAAATGTGTTGTTTATTGTACTGTTTTTTATTGAGGGATATATATATATATATATATATATATATATATATATATATCCTTCTGTACCTACAAGATAGATACATTAATATTCCAATTTTATGGCAGAAAACTGAGTCTTAGAAAGAGGTACAGGGTCATACAACTGGTGAATGATGGTGTTGAGTTCATAGTCTAGCACCCGAGGGCTAAACCATTATGTTTTACTAACAGTTACTTAGGTATTACTATATAGTTTTTCTTTAATCAATTAACACCTTCTTGTTAAATTGAGATTTATGCTTGGTCATTGCATCACAAGATTTGTTCTTCCATTTCTTGCAAACAAAATAAACTTCAAGAAATGAGAAGGAATTCTTTAGTGATTTTATACTTAAAAGCATTAACAAATCGGGTCTAAATGACTTATATGAAAGTGGAGTTCATTAATGTCACGAGCATGGAAAAATTATATAGAATCAAAAGGCTGGATAACTACCTGTCATACTATCTCTTTTTCTGAGAAACTCATGTTGATAATCAATGGAGAATTAAATGTTAAAATGATATTGATAACTTTATATACATACATAGCATTGTGTGGAAGGGGAGGGAGAGGGGTGGGATCTGGAGGGAAATACACCAAGTGTTGTATATATATATATGTTCTTATCACTCTATACCTCAGTATGATGTATAATTACAATGCACCAATAGAAGTATAAAATAAATTAAAAATTCTTTGTGACAAGCACTACACAAACTATTAAGTTCAGAATTTCTCAAATTTAATGCTCCTGAAATAATAATCCAGGCTGCCTTCTTCTAATAATTTCTTCTTCAATTTGACTCCACTCAAAGCCTAAAATAGTATCATCATGGACGTCATCAACAAATCAAGAAATAAAAGTGACAGCCAAAAGAAAAAACTACTCATGTCAAAACTGTGACTTTGATAAACACTGAGAGGTCATGTCTTCCAGGTTCTCAGCTCATATATAAAAACCAAACCAGACCACATTTTTTTTTTTGTGGTACTGGGGATTGAACCCAGGGGCGTTCTACCTCTGCGCTACACCCCCGGCCCTATTTTTTATACTTTATTTTGAAACCGGGTCTCACGAAGTTGCGGAGGGCCTCACTAAGTAGCTGAGACTGGCCGCGAACCCAGATCCTCCAGACCAGACCACATTTAAATGCCATGAAAGCACAAGCTTAGGACGTCTGACTTCCTGAAGTAACAAAAATGATGATTATATAAAGTTGTAGATTAAGGAAACATACCCAATACCTTACATATGCCATTAATACAGACATTTCTGCTGTTGCCACCTTCAAAGCAAGGGGTACCATCAATGACGGCATCCAGCATTCTCTCGGAAAACTGGCCATCTATGGGTCGGCAGTAGAGCTCACAAGGATGTGCTGAAGTGAGAAGAAGACAAATCCTTCTAAGTTAGCTGTTTAGCTCAGCGCCCTTCCCCCAGGATTCCTTTGTACTGATGATCCACAGTGTCATTTAATCTAGTAATTCCATCTTCTTTCTGAGACACGTGCTAAAATGTAGACGCGTTTCTCTCTTTTTTTTTTTTAGTTAAGAGTTTTATAACTAATAAATTTGGAACACTGATTTAAAATGTTCTATGCCCTTTGTTACAAATGATGAGATTTTCAATATAGTATTGACCTGTGCTTTTAAACATAAGATGCTGGGCATCTAGTGTTAACCTAGAAAATAAGTAACAGCAGCCAGAGATGCAGGATTCCAGGTAAGCGTGATGCCTGCTCACTTTGCAGCCATCACTAGACCTCCAGAGAGACTTTCCCTTCCCATGAGGCAGGCTCACTACTAACACCACCAGTACCAGCACCACCATCACTACCCACCCCCAACAATCATTACCCACCCCCAACAAATATTCTTTCTTACTCCCCCAAAGTCCAAAAAATGCTTGAACACAGATTTTTAGCAACAATATAGAAACACAGGGTATGAATTATTTTACCAAAGCTGAAGACAGCCTGCTTATCATAGTAGTCCGTCCCATTGTCTTGGGTCCAACGTGGAAGCCATTCTAAGGTTCAGTTTTCTATCCCCTTGTGGATAAGTGAGGGTGATCCATAGCACAGGAACTTATAAAGACGTATGTACTCATGTGCATATGTACACAGAAGGATAATTTTTAAAGCACAAGTTTCTTTAAAATGTTAATATGTAATACATGCATCTAATAAAAATTCAAACAGTACTTTTCTTCTGAATGCTGTCTATTGCTTTTCTTTAAGGGAAAAATTGAGAATGTCTCCTTCAAAAAGCCCTTTTGGAAGTCTCTCTGGATTTGCTGTTTGTGGGCAGGGCTGTAAGTTTCTTGGTGCT
Organism: Glis glis; assembly: GCA_004027185.1. Lineage (NCBI taxonomy): Eukaryota > Metazoa > Chordata > Mammalia > Rodentia > Gliridae > Glis > Glis glis. The sequence goes on from PVJS01012387.1 coordinate 10,125, forward strand.
GTGACCATCTGAGGGCTTTTTGATACTAGCTGTAAGACTGTCACAGGCCCACTCAGTGTGGACAGCCAGAGTGCATGGCTAATGATGCACTAAACATGTCTGTTCAATGATGGAATGATCCATGTGGCAAGGAAATAAAAATGTAAAATTCATACAAACATAACTGAGAGCGAAAGCTCTGAGTACTAAGACTGGAAAACTTGAGACAGAGGTCAAAACATCTGCTCAAAGCTTAAAGGGGAAAGGTAAAAGCAAATAATGAATGTCAGCTGATTTTATGTGGGATGCAGTGGAGAAGAAGTCTGAGAAGGTGGACACAGTCAAATGAGTTGACGAAATCATTGAACAAAGCACCAATGGAAAGCGCCAGAAGACTCTGAGGATAAAACACAACTCGGGATTATTGTAAAGCTCCTTTTGTGGCAGTATGATTAGCCTTGCCACTGCCCAAGCTGGAATAGAAGTACCTAGAGGGAGTCGCCTGGGAGTGGTTCTGCTGTACTAGGGATAAGAACACCGAAAGGAATGGACAAATCCAGGGGATCATTTCATTAAGACTTTGAGCTTTAGAATTCAGATGCAGAATTTTTTGTATACATAAAGAAGAAAAGCAACCTGAATGATTATGGAGCTTTCTTTAAAAAAATTACCCATTTCAAAGTTTGTGGGAAGGGCCAAGACTAGGGGCACCTAAGAAGCAAAATTTAAGGAGGCACTTGCTCTTGGGGTCATATAAGTAGATCCTCTTATTGAGTAATCCTTCATCCAACAGCAAGTGCTACAGTGAATTCCAGAATGGTGAAGTCCCAACGTTTGTCTCAGTTTGGTGAGTTTGTGCTGTTTGACCTACTCCGCAAAGGACAAAAATATCCAGAGACTTTTGCTAGTCTTGTTTCTATAGCCAATTGAAAGGAATTTGATTTGTTAAAATAACAGTTAATAAAGCTTGGCATGGTGGTGCACGCCTGTAATCCCAGTACTTGGGAGGCTGATACAGGAGAATCACAGGTTCACGCCAGCCTCAGCTACTTAGTGAGGCCCTCCGCAATTAGTGAGACTCTGTGTCAAAATAAAGAATAAAAAATAGGGCTGGGGGTGTAGCTTGGAGGTAGAAGCCCCTGGGTTCAAGCCCCAGTACCCCACCTCCACACACACACAACAGCTAATATATTATTTGAACATGATTTCCCAGATTTTGTTTTGCTCTACTATGGTGGTTATCTCATTTTAACAATCACAACTATCCTATACAGTCGGTTCTTTTATTACCTATTTCATAGATGAGAAAATTTAGGCATAGAGATATTAAGCTTGCCGAGCTCTCCTAGTCTGAGGGGCAGATTAAGACACCAGGTGCTTTAGTGTCAGATCCCATACTATTAACCACTAACCTACAGGCACAATATTCTCCTTAACAAAAAACCACACATCTTTGACGAGATATTTAAAGTGACCACTGTTCAGATGATTAGGTACTTATCATTCATGATTGTTATAAATCCATGAATCATGACATGAGTAGGCCAAGCAAATTGGGTAGCATACCAACTGGACTGTTTTAATTAAAGTCCATTCTCTCATGGGCACAAGTACAGGGAAAATATTAGATCTGGAAGCATCTATTTCCAAGGAAAGCAGATTTAAAAGTTTCAGTTCATTAATATCTAATATTACCCTGAGAAGAAGACAATCTTTCTATGACTCAATTTCTTCATATGAAATACAGGGATTATAACACCTACCTTGCTGGGAAACTGTGAGAATTAACAAAGAGATCACATGTCAAGCACTCAGCACAGAGCTGGGTATACAGTAAGTGCTCAACAAATGACTTGTTTTCACCTCCTTATCATGGACTTGAGAAAAAACAACAAAAAACTTCCTGAAGTATCTGCTTCCCCTTCAGTTTACTCCATTATGCCATTATTAATCAATTCTGCATTAAATTTATACTCGTTTCACTATTTTCTAAGCAATTGGTGTCCTGTCAGTTTAGCATAAAGAAGTCTAGATTCTGCTCAGACAGTAGGTGGTTCCATAGCTTTCTTTTACTATGACTATGGACCTTACTCAAAGACATTCCAGTTACATAACAACTTTTGAGATCTATAATTCCACAACTATGGATTTACAGGCTCCTCGATCAAACTGCAATGTTCTCAAGAGCACTCAAGTCATTTGTGCATTGATCAGAAGGAGTCATAGCACACAGTGCCGAGGACTCAAAAGCTCAGGAGAGGCACGAAGCAGCACAGGGATTCTCCGACACACAGCGTTGGAGTTAGATCCATAGGGATTCAAGTCCCAGCCCCGACTCTTCCGTCTGCCCAGGCTTCCCAGTCTCTAGTCAGCACAAGGGACTGTTGGAAGGATACATGGTTGTTACCATTAACCTTCCTCAGAGATTACTAGCCGAACATTACTCCTAGTTCTAGTAATGTAAAGGCTCCTAATCTGTCTTTAATAAATTAACTGATGTGACAATGACCAACATTGTTGGAGAGGAAATTCTGATCAAGCAACCAAGTGATTACAAGTGATTATTTATTTCAATCCTGAGAGATTATCAGCTCAGGCAGTCTTAACAGTGAACATTCCTGGCAGCAGTGAAGTGCTCATCCAGAGAGAAGTGGACAAATCCATTAAGTTGTATTTACGTAATGAAATGCTATGGAAATGCTGGAAAGTAATGATATAAACTCTGATGGCAGGATCTACTAGAGCTCAGAGAGTCAAGAGAGTTGTAGAATCAGCAATGATTCTATTCTTGTGCAAACAAAAACCTGCTGTTAGTCGAGCCTGGGCATGGTGGTGCATGCCTGTAATCCTAGCTACTTAGGAGACTGAGACAGGAGGATCACAGGTTCGAGCTCAGCTTGGACAACTTGGCAAGATTCTTTCTCAAAATTAAAAATAAAAAGGGCTGGGGATGTAGCTCAGTGATAGAACACACCTGGGTTCAATCCCCAGTAACACAAAACAAACAAAACAAAAACCCACAAAACACCCTACTGTTAACAATGGTTACCTCTGAAGTATAGGTTAAGTGTGATGGGATAATAAGAGTTTACTTTTATTTCATTCTATTATGTATACTTGTGTTTTTATAAAACACATATACTCCTTTTAAACACAATGTCTTAGGTCTCAAACAAGAAAACTGGAATAGTCTCCTTTCCCCTGCGATAATCATGACACATCTTCATGAAGAGAGGCCTTATTTCAAAATTCTTTGCCATCTTCTTCCCCAGCAGAAAACTAGTACATCCTTCAAGGTTAGACAGGTTAAAATGTGCTGCAGATAAAAAAAACATAAATGCCTGTGGAATATAAGTTCAGTGGCCTATGGAGTCTTAGAAATATCTTGTAAATAACCCTTGTGGCAACAATAATAACAGCAGAAAGACCCGCCGCTGTGATTCTTCTGGAGTAGGTGTATGTAAGGTCAGAGAGAATCCCACGCTAGAAGTAGGCCTTGCTAATGGAAGGTTTAGTGCTCTTCAAGCAGTTTGTAAGGCTGAGCCTAAAGTCCTGCTTCCTGGACCCCTCCCTCTCTGGCCTCTGTCTTTCATGGTGCTCTGAGGGGCTCTGCAGATATCACACAGGGCCCTGCCAAAGGAGGTAAGGATGGTAATGGATGGTCTTAATTCTCAGTGGTCATCATGGGTACAGAGATTCTCTGTCCCAGATGTCAACCCCGTAGATTGACAAGGCTATCACCTCCATAGCCTTGACTATTTTCACTGTCTCACACCCATTCACCTTCCTTGACACATCCTTTTGTTTAGGCCCTGTGATTATTTTTCCCTCTGGCTTTCAAGTCCATTTATCCTTCAGCTAAGTGAAATCACTAAAGCTAATTTACTGGTGAACTCTCACCCTCACACTGTCTGATTAATCCTGTCAAAGGTAGCTCAGGTTACTAAGTGAACTTACTCAATCAAAGGTTGCATTTTCAATTCTGCTGAAACAGAATGGCTCCACATTTGTGAAAAATTATATTAAGAAATGACCATGAGAAGCAAAAAATCAAACTTGCTAAGAAGGGCAAAAACACTTGTTTTGTCAGGGGAAAGTTTTGATGCGTTTCATGTATGTTGGTTGAAGTGATAGCTACTCAGGCTAATAGGTAAGTCACTGTGCTCAGGAAATAGCTGGGTATGGTGGCACATACCTGTAACCCCAGTACTTGGGAGGCTGAGACAGGAGAATTGCAGGTGTGAGGCCAGCCTCAGCAACTTAGCAAGGTCTTCAGTAACTTAGTGAGACCCTGTTTCAAAATAAAAAATAAAATAGGGCTGTGGGTGTAGCTCAGAGGTAGAATGCTCCTGGGTTCTATCCCTAGTACCACAAACAAAACAAAACAAAATAAAACAACAAAAAACACAGGAGTTGTATGGAAACTACCAGGATAGAGGATGCCTAATTATATCCCCAGATAGGCACTGGACTCAGCTGGCAGCAAATTTAATCCCAGTTACAGAAACATATCAATCACTTCAAAGTGAGTGAAATTTATGTCTACTCATAACTCTCATTTCCTTAATACCTATAGCTATTCTAGGCAAAAAGTTAGGTACACGATAAACACTGCAAATATATGAAAGGCAAAGCTGAACAAAATCTTTTTATTCCAAGTCCAGCTCCTGCACAATTCCACACTACATCTGTGGGGAGGGGACCCTAAACTAAGCACCTGCTATACCACAGGGACAGTTATGCTGTTTTAGTTCTGGAAGGCTGCCTGCTCATTCAGGGTCCATAGGACCACGGATCCACAGTGTTTTAACAAAATAGAGAATGTGCAGAGCATAGGTAAAGATAGTACCAACTGGAAGTACCTCTCATCGTTAGTTATTTTTGGAGTCCACATGAGTTTTCTTGTATTCAAATGCCTGACTCAGGAAGCTGAACTGCAACAACCACCAACTGAATCACTCCCACCGAGTAAGGATGATGCTAAACTACTGGGGACAAGGAGCAGTTGTTGCCCTTGACAACCGATAGCCATCAGGGTATTTTGCTGATCCAAAGTGGGCAAAGACCCATACAGCCTTTCTTTCAAAAGCTATTGGCCATATTATTGTTCTAACAGCCAAAAAATGTGATTCTCAAATCTATGATTCTTCTCATGTCTTATCATACTAGAATTTCAGGAACTTAAAAATCATCAGAAATTTGATTAGTTGATTTTACACCTTGCCTCAATCTCCTTAGCTCAGGAAAATATTCCTGGTTTCACTTCCCACTTAAATAAGAACAAATAGCACAGATAAGATGGCTTCTGATGTCGGTCTATAACTAATGATCATTGATTCTTCCCCATTTTCGGGAGATGATGTGTAACTGGTTCTGACAGCAGGTTTTGCTGAAGCTGCCATTTGGTTTTCCAACTCAGGTCTCCATTCCCTGATGATCCTCCTTTAGATATGAGTTTGCTTCTTGCCCTGCTCATATTGTTCTGCACCTATGAAATGTTGGTTTCTGGCCCAGAACTGGCTCTCACTCATTTCTGATGAAGGCATTTCTCTGATCTTGCCTTTCTTCCTGCTATTCTCCTCCTACTCGGAATGATTATTTTGGAATGCTGTCCCTTTTCCTTCTGTCAGTAGAAAGCCCACTCATGCTTAAGAATCATCAACTGCTTCCTTGGAAGTCTTTTTTGAAATAACTCCAAACCCACAATGACCTTCTGTTCTGAATTTCTACCGAAATCACAGTTCCACACACCTATCCCCAAGCAATTAGAACCCGGATTCTTATACACCCCATTTATTGCTCAGTCGCATTCCATGTTTGACAAACTTCCCTTTCATCTCCCACAGAACAAGAACTGGACCTATTCAGCCTTCAACACTTACTGATCAACTTGACCAGGGAGTGTTTCCATCTTCTAAAATAGAAAACTCCTGATGGTACCATTCTCTTCATTAAACTGAACAGGGTATCATGGAACCCCTGACAAACAAATGTGGCCCTAGATCTGAGATCCACTGTTACAGTTCCTTACCTGGATTAAAAACTGGAAACCAGTGGTAGAATTCGTTCTTATAGGGAACGGTGTCAAATTCGCTGCATTGCATCTGCCGAAATGTTGGTGCATCTGCGCGACAGGGGTGGACGTTGCACAGGCGATAACGTTTTCTCTCTCCAGTGCAGTATTTCCCTCCAAATTTGGGTCTACAAATGAAAAAGATAAGCTGTTCTCCGAGTTTCCTGAAAGGCCAACATTTTTCTTTCATTATTCCCTGGCATCTGGTCACACCCATTCCTTGCTGAACTACATCTCTCCTGCCCTAAAAACTCACCTTTTAAATAAAATCCTCCCAGTTTTATTCTTTTGTGTGTATTGCTCACCAGCATTTCTGTCCTAAGTATATAGTTGCCTAGTTTGAAATATTTTGTGTATCTTTTCCACCTGTATATCACCCAGGGAAAATATAAGCTGAAAAGAGATATGTCATTTTCTTTTGAAAATCTGTTCCTTCCCTAATTTCTATTTAGCAAGTTAATAGTCATCAGATTTCAGAGTAATTCGATTTTTGCTTTCCTTGGATCCTACAGTCAATCAGTTGCCTGGTCATCAATGGGTTCCCTCCACCCACCCTCCCTCCCTCCCTCCCTCCCTCCCTTCCTTCCTTCCTTCTCTTTCTTTTCATGTGGTACTGGGGACTGAATCCAGGAGCATTCTACCTCTATACCTCTGAGATACCCCCCGCTCTTTTTATTTTCTATTTTGATATAGGGTATCACTAAGTTGTTGAGTGTTTTGCTATGTTGCTGAGGCTGTCCTTGAACTTGTGATCCTCCTGTCTCAGTCTCCCAAGGACTGGAATTACAGGTGTGTGCCACCACTCTTGGCTATCAATGGCATTTTTTACTCATTTCCCCCTCCTCAATCCCACAGCTAGCAAACAAGTGTGTCAGGTAAGCATCCCAGATAAAATCATGCTAGATGCACATATAATTAGGACATCTTCCCAAGGTGCCCAGGTGGCAGTGGCAGAGCCAAGATTTGGACCCTCATCTGCCTTAATCTATAGCCCAAGTTCTTATCCATTGTGCTATACTGGCTGACCATGCAGCCCTGCGCGAGAGAGACCCAGAATCCTGGCAGATGAGTCTAGTTGTTGTGGTTATAATTCTTACATGGTTCTGCAATACTTTGTTCTTTTTTAATGTTCATGAGATTTTCCATACCACCCTTTCCACTTTTTTTTCTTTTTCTTGTGGTACAGCAGATTGAACCCAGGGATGTTCTACCTCTAAGCTACATCCCCAGCCTTTTTATTTTTTTATATTGAAACAGTGTCTCACTAACTAACCATACACTGGCCTCAAACCTTCGATCCTCCTGTCTCGACCTCCCAAGTACTGGGATTACAGGTGTGCACCAGCACACTGGGCTCCCCACATTTCTTAAAGTGACTTGAGTAGACTTCTGTTCCTTGCACATAAGAGTTCCGAGCTGCTGTGAAGGTAGTGCACACAGCAGGCTCCTCATTCATGGAGTCCTTGGGAAGTGGTAAGAACTGCCCTTGGTGTCTGAGGTTAGACTGGTTTCCTATTCACAGAGATGGGGCGATACTGTGACTTGGCACCTTTCCAAGTGCACCTAACAAATATCGCCAACAACCTCTTAGGAGCCAAGCTCTGCAGGGGTCTCACTAGACAATTGACTAACATCAAGGATAAAATATTAAGGTCAGGAAAATTTTCCAGGGAAGCAAATATTTTAATAAAATTATACATTCATTATGATTGCATGAAAGCTACAATCTCATCAGCATAATTGGGTATAACTGGCTCATACATTGATCTGAATATGTGACTGGAATCACAGGGTTCAGTATAGGACCATGTTCCCACTGGCAATGTTCTCTGGGACCTTAAGCTATGTAGGTCAGATCTGTTCACCTGCCCGAGGAGGCTCTGGTACACTGTGGCCTCAGAGATGGGGCTACCTGTTCCCTCAAGTCAAGTTAGAGAATCATCTTACAGTTCCTCAATTAGAATGTCCCTTCCTTAGCCGGGCGTGGTGGCGCACACTTGTAATCCCAGTACTTTGGGAGGCGGAGACTGGAGGATCCGGGTTCGTGGCCAGCCTCAGCTCTCTCGCTCTCTCGCTCTCTCTCTCCCTGTCTCTCTCTCTCTCTCTCTCTCTCTCTCTCTCTCTCTCTCTCTCCTTAGCGAGGCCCTCCGCAACTTCGTGAAACCCAGTTTCAAAATAAAGTATAAAATATAGGGCCGGGGGCGTAGCGCAGAGGTAGAATGCCCCTGCGTTCAATCCCCGGTACCGCAATAAAAAAAAAAAAAAAGAATGTCCCTTCCTTGATAACTACAGGTCACTTACTATTCTCCCAAAGAGGTTACAGACTTGTAGCAGCTGAATACACAGCACTGACAATAAATCTCAAAGCAAATTGCCTACACTTTCTGATCTCCAAATTGGATATCACATTTCTGATCAAATTGAAACAAGCTACAAAATAAAAATTCTCTCTAAAAAAAGTACTCTGTAGGAAATTCCTGGTGTTGAATTATTGAAGTCATGGACTTTTATTAAAGGGTAAATTTTTAAAACAATTGTGTCAAGATTTCTTAAAGGCATCCTTATATGTGTGGGAAATTATAAAGGTATCATAATAACTGTCATTTACTGACAAATTATTATGTAATAGGTACTGTTAAACTTCAAAGATATCACTTACTAACCCTCAGAAAAACATACTTTATATATGGTATAAATATAGTATTTATGTCTAATTTACATGGACATGTATATATAGTAATATATTTATTAATAAAAAGGTGAGAAATAAGATTGGTAACTGAGATACTGATGGAATTGTAATCACTTTTATCACTTGCCTTTTAAAGAATGTGACTCTAGCCAGGCATGGTGACTCATGCCTGTAATCCCAGTACTTGGGAGGCTGAGACAGGAGGATTGCAGGTTTGAGGCCAGCCTTAGCAATACTGTGAGACTCTGGGCAACCTAGTGCGATCCCGTTTCAGAACAAAAAATAAAAAGGGCTGGGGGTGTAGCTTGGAGGTAGAATGCCCTGGGATTCAATCCCCAGTAACGCACACAAAGAAAATAAAAGAATGTGGCTCTTACTCTTCAAGGCCGACTAAGGTAAATCCAAGTAAAAGAAGCTTAATTAATACATTTCCACTTCCAGGAGACATCACACACACGCTTCTTAAATATATACTTAGAAACCAGTATACCAGGAAGTAACGAAATTAGGAATGGAAGATATATATTTGGAAAACGAGTCAATTTAAACTATCAATCAATCAATCTATCTATCTCATTATACAAGTTTAAAATATGAAAAAATAAGTATTTTGATTTAGAAATAGAAAACTATTTGTGAAATAACTACTATGGAATCCATAATAGGTTACTCTGGAACTCTGAAGTTCACAAATTCCTTTTATAAAGCACTAAGAATTATCATAAAAATATGCTTAGCTATCTTACTTGTTACCTCAGGGAAGAATAATATTTTTATAAAATTGTACATACTTTAGGATCGAAAGCATGCGACAATCTTATCAGCATAATTGTGTATAACTAATCTCTTATTGACAGAGTGAAGTTATCTAGAAGGATTTAATTGCATAATCTCTTAGAGGTTTTCACATAGATTGTACCTTTAAAAAATATTTGCTTTATGTCCCCAAATGATGGAATCGGCTTGCTTATCTAAGTGTTATCGAAGAATCCAATGTCAAGCCAGAACAAACTAAAACAAGCAGAGTCACATTTTCTCATCCTTTGAATCTTTAGGCTCCTTTCAGTCATTGGGAACCCATTCAATTTCCCTCAGGCGGTTTGGGGTCACTGGGGCATTAAGAGTGGTCTCTCAGCACTTGCAGAAGGAAGGGAGATGGTACATTTGACTGGGCTTACTCAGGGTTGTTGCAGAGCCTCTCTGCACTCTGGGCTCCAGCCCCACAAGTCCTGGAACAGTGGGACCAGGGCGACCAGCGGCCCCAGCCTCCAGGGATGCTCTCTGGTTTCTTCCCCACTGTGATGCACTTGCCAGCCATACACCACTGCAAAAGGAAGAGGTGGGAGATACAGGTGTCAGGATGGTTCCCAGCATGCTGAGCCAAGAACCCTGGACTACACTTAACCCCCCAAGAGCAAGTAGGCTTCCTTCAATCACACATCAGATGTAAAACAAAGAAGGGCTTATTATCAACGAGTTTCCCCGGAGAATCTTGATTTTTAAAATCAGCTTCAGGAATGGAAGGGAACTTTATGGTATCTTTTCTCAGCCAATGCAGGAGCGCTACTCAAGGCCTGGGTGGCTGATTGATGCTAGGAGGTAAATAAACACACGCCTTGCTTCATGGAGAAAGTCTTACTATGGAGAACAAGTCAATTGCTATGCTTAGTCACATAGTTGTTTAGTTGATTTACTTTCTGGTGCAAGATCATTATCTTGTTGTGACCCTAACAGTTCATAACTGGCACTAGAGTAGCACTTCTTTAGAGCTTCTATGAGAGTTTAATGCCTGCAACAGAGAACTCACTCTTCTGCAGAAAGTCCACTCCACTGCTCAAAACGCTAGTTGTTTTGAAGTGCTTTATTAAATCAAGAAAAAAATCCTTCTTTTCTGGACTCTATCCATTGTTTGAAGTTGTAACCTTTCCAGTGACTCTGAAAAACTCCTCTCTCCTTCTTCATGGCAATCCTTCCACAACTAGCAGTTTAGGAGGGTGAGCATGCAAAAATTAAAACAAAAGAAAATGCAACCTTGGTGCTTATAAGTGGCCACATTTCCTAAAGTATTTGGACATATTTGATCTGCTGGATTCTTTTTTCCTTATATTTCTGGTGGCTGTGCATTTTGACCCGGTTCTATAATTTTAGTGTTGGGTCATGCCAGACTTATGCTGCATGAAGGTACCCACTAAACTCCCAAGCCTGAGGCCCGCAACAAACCCAACTGGTTGAGCAGCATGAATTACCCAGCCCCCAGGCAGCCTGGAGGATCTCTAAGATCTTTCAGTTCCTGGGTGTATGACCTTCCTGTTTAGTAAAGTGGGCAGAACTTAAAGATAAGCAGTCATGTCAGACAATGAAAAAGAAGATTATAAGTGGCCCAAATCTGACATTTTTTGGAAAAAAGCACTACTAGCTTGTTCTTCCCAATCTTCCATACGAGGGGAGAAGTGTCAAAATGAAGTTAATAATAGGATAAAAAGATGTTGATCAGAAACTCCACAGAAGGGAAAGATTGGACATATGTTTCCAAGTGAAGTGTGGAATTGGGCTCAGCTCTCTCTCCTTGACTACTTTCTCGCAGTGAAGGCTCAGGATAGGAGGAATATTGACGGTGGAAACCCTGGCTGGTCTGTGTGATCTCCATTCACTGCTCTTCACCCAGAAAGAGCCTCACCCCCTCCAGGGTCTTCTCCGCAGCTCTTCTCAAGAACCCAAGGCCCCCCATCCCCCCTTCCTTCCTCAGCCTCATACATCACCTTCTTCTCCCCACATCTTGTCCCATCTGCAGCGGCATCCAGTTTGGAGCGACAAAAGCCTTTCACCGAGCACCACAGAGTCTGGCAAACATTCTGCAAAACAAATGTGAGATTGCACATTTTTATATTTTCAAAACTGCACAAAAGCCATTTCTACAATTGTGGTAAAATACACACAGCCCCAATGCACGTCACTGTTGCTAGTGAATAAAAGTAATCATTAGAGGTCTCAGTTCAAGCTGTAGTCTTTGTCATCATTCATAAATGATGGTCTGTAGGCCACACTAGGCATTACGGAAACGAGAGATAAAGCTCATTTCTTAAGAGTTGAGCCGGGCGTGGTGGCGCACGCTTGTAATCCCAGTACTTTGGGAGGCGGAGACCGGAGGATCTGGTTTCGCGGCCAGCCTCAGCTCTTGCTCTGTCTCTCTCTCTCTCTCCTTCTCTCTCTCTCTCTCTCTCTCTCTCTCTCTCTCCTTAGTGAGGCCCTCCGCAACCTCGTGAGACCCGGTTTCAAAATAAAGCATAAAAAATAGGCCCGGGGGAGTAGCGCGGAGGTAGAACGCCTCTGCGTTCAATCCCCGGTACCGCAAAAAAAAAAAAAAAAAGTTGAGACTATCATTCTATATGTGCAGAACAATATCTAGCACTCATTACCCTGGGGCAGGGTAACTAATGCCATTATCTATTAAAGGCAAATCCAAAATTTGGCTGGGAGACAATCTGATTACAAACAGCTGGGTGGTTATAACTTGAGTCTGCTCAGAGAGGGAAACAGAAACTCTTCCACCCAGAAAGTTTCTGCTTGTTTACTTATTACATCAAATAATCAGCTTGTTTTAGCTTTCAGGGAGGGAACTGTGTATTCCCTGTTATTTCTACCCTGTGGGAACAAGGGAAGGTTGATAGGATTCCTATATGTCATCTAAATGATTCTACTTCTGCTGACCTTTTAGTCTTTTCTTTCCTATCTACCCATATTCCATCATTCTATTCACTTATCTACACTAAATGTAGTTTTTTAAAATCAGATTTTAGATTTTATTTTATTTATTTATTTATTTTTTGCGGTACTGGGGATTGAACCCAGGGGCGTTCTACCTCCGTGCTACACCCCCAGCCCTATTTTTTATACTTTATTTTGAAACCGGGTCTCACGAAGTTGCAGAGGGCCTCACTAGGTAGAGAGAGAGAGAGAGAAAGAGAGAGAGAGAGAGGGGGGGGGAGAGAGAGAGAGAGAGAGAGAGAGCTGAGGCTGGCCGCGAACCCGGATCCTCTGGTCTCTGCCTCCCAAAGTACTGGGATTACAAGCGTGTGCCACCACGCCCGGCTCCGATTTTAGATTTTAAACAATTTTTGAAAATTCTCAATCTTCATATATCTAAAATTTACCTCTTCTTCCTCTCCTACTGGAACTCTCTGAAAGAACATGCCAGCCATCTTTCCTATCCTGTCCTTCATGTTTCAACTTTACCTTCATATTTTCTAGCTCTCAATTTTATTGTATATGAAGGTTAAAGAACTGTCCTCCTCCACCACGCACCACACCTCTGAGAAACATTCAAGTAGGATACAGAGTAAATTTCCCATCTCTACATTCCAATGAGTTGGTTTTTTTCCTTCAATTGTATCAAGTCTACTGTTTGATCCATTTATTAAATATTTAAAACAGTGACCATGTTTTTCATTTCTAGAAGTTGTATTTGTTCTTCATATCTTCCTGACACATTGTATTTCATATAAAATTGTTCTTTTATGTATTTTTATTATTCCTAATTAAGAAATTAGAACATGGAACGTTACTGAGAGCTTATTGCTTCTCCTCACTTAGCTGAAGATAGATTTTTTTAAAGTTTGAAATAAAGGTTGAAATGTGAACTCCTGTGAAAGGTGGATTTATCTATTGGAGGTTTGTGCATCTTTGGTTGAGTGTTGGTTCCTCTAGGGCAGTTTTACCTTTATTTCCAGGCTTCAATGATATCACCAAGCTAAATACCATCGTTGTTGTTATTGGGCATGTATTCTTGTTTGGATATAGAATGTCCCTTGGAAAAGCTCATTATTGATGCTCACAAGTGATATAATTGAATCATGAGGGTTCTAAGTTCATCAGTGGATAATGTAATGTAATATAAATCCATTGTAATGGATTTATAGGGTGGTAACCTAGGCAGGTATGGTGTGGCTGAAGGAGGTAGGTCACTGGGGGCATGGTCTTGAGGACTACATATATCATTTATATACGAGGACTACATATATATTCACAATATATATACATACCTACGTAGCCTAACAGACTGAAACCTCTGAAATCTTCAGAACTGTGAGTAAAAAAATCTTCCTTTCTCTAAGTTGTTGTCATCAGGTATTTTGGGTCACAACAGTGAGAATGCTGACTGAAACAGCATGAGAGTACTCAAACTAGGCAGCACAGAAATTTGAACTCTAACTCAGCATGAGACTGGCCTACAGTGAAGACCTTTCAAGTGAGAAAGTTGTCCATCAATATTCCCTTCCTCTTTCTCCCCAGAAGCCAGGCTGAGATAAACGATGCTTCTCTGTCATCTCACTTTCTGGTGGTAGATTTGTTCTAGTTCAACATTTCACTGGGGTCTAACTCGAGAATCCGAGCTTTATGTAGAGGTTTTGGTGGCCCTGCTCAAGATGAACATGTCACTATCTGTTCCCATTTGGATGTTGAAACCCAGGTTAATTGTTATCTCCACATTAGCCTCTCTACCTGCCCATGCTCACCATTCTTCTTTTTAGGTTATTTCCCCTCCTGAGGATTTCTTTTAAGTTCATTATACATTTATAAAGATGATGTGCTGGGTAAAAGGTACTCAGAAACTCATCGCAACTTCTTTAGAGTTTAAACTATTTCAAAATAACATCTATACTAGCCCTTCTGCTGTTCATGGATTCAAAACAACATCAAACCAGTGATTTCTCTTAAGTTGACCCAGGGATAGCAGTGAAAAAAAGTCTCTCTGAAAGGATGTACCAGCCATATAAGACCTAAAGGAAAACTTGACATGAAGTTCCAGAACCAAAATTTTACAATAAAAGCGAGAATCACAAAAGGAAAGCCAGAAGAAACCCCAGTAGAAATAAACCCACATCGACCCTGGACATTGGAATTATCCAGTATAAATTATAAAATAAGTGTGTCATATATGGTTAAATAAATAAAAGCTCATATTAAAGGTCTGAATAAGAAATAACAGACCAGAAAATGACAAAAATTTAGAAAAACAACCAAATTGACTGCTAGAAATAAAAGTACAATAAGTGAAATTAAAAAGGCAATAGGTTAAATAGAAGATTAGACATATCTGAAGAGAAAACTAGTAACTTAGAGAAAAAATAAATGCAGGCATATAAAAAGATGGTAAATAAGAAGGATAGTTTCCAAGATATGAAAGACTAGTGATAAAGTCCAACATACATACAATCCTAGTATTGGTTTAGAGAGTGGAAGGCTAAAACAATATTTTAAGAGATATATCAAGATACTGAGAAAGAACATGAATCCTGAGTATATTTTTAATCCATTTTAGAGAATTTGAAATTTATTATAAGGGAATAGGGAGGCCGTGAAATGTTTTAATCAGAAGAGAACACAATCAGATTTCCATTTATAAAGGTCACTTTGGCTGCATTTGGAGGATTGGACCAAAGTTAAGGGGATGTGATCAGTTTAAGGAAAGAACAATAAGGAAAACTCCAGCCATCTAGAAACATATAGATTGGAGAGATATTTTGGAGACAGGATTGGAGTAACATGATAACCAGTTAAAAGAAAGGAGTGAGGGATTTTTACACCAACTTTACCTTCTCTGTGAAGTTTTGCTTGTTCTGTTTAAGCACAATTATTTACTTCCTCCTCCAAGTACTTTCTATAGCTCTTTTTGTTTTTATCCCATTGTGTTGAAATGTTTATGTCTGCCTTTCCCACCTTGAGCTCCTTGAGGAAAGTCTTCCTAATTTTTGAGGGTTCATCTTTCTATCCAATACATTTCATAGAATCTGGCAGGGATTCAGCAAGACTTGCCTTGTCGATATCTGTGTGTTAACATTGATATTTTTGCATTAAAAGGCATGAGTTCAGAGAACAGGCAGGTTCCAAATCACAACTGAGCGCCACACAGAAGGAGGGATTTTATCCTATGGTCAATAGGGGCCTTAAGAACGGAGTAGAGCCATGGTTAGATTTTGTTTTTAAATAACTGCAGCAACAATGTGAATGGGAGAGAGATTAGTTAGGAGCAAGGCAGCAAGGAGAGATAGTAAGAGACTGTAGTCAGTAGCAGGGGTAATTAAGAAAATAGGATATAGACACAGACTATTTAAAGGGTATAATGTCAAGGCTTGACTTACCATTTGGATATTGAAAATAAAGGAAAAGAATGAGTTGGGTTGAATCTTACTCCTATCTTGGGATCGGGTACTACTTTTCAACCAAATGGACAAATCAGGAAAGGGGCAGATTTAGGGTTTAAGTTGGTTGCTATGGAGTCTGCATGTGAGAATCACTATGAAGCCTGAAAATCACCACAAACCTGTGTCAACCACCACCCAGTTGCAAAGGATTGTGGGTTACAGAGAATTCCAAGGAGGCAGGACCAAGGGATGTAAATAACTCCAATATTAATCCTTCTGACTTACATCAATATGAGTATATTTATACCTTGCCATAAGTATAAAGCTTCTATTTCTGGGTCTGGATCTCTGGATTTCCAAATATTTCCCTGGCCCTTCCTTCAGCATGATGGAGATCTCAAACCCTGCACATACCCACCAGAGGCACCAAGATACCCAACACTTACTTCTACTTCCTGGCAGAAGGTAGCATTGGGGCCATACTGGAGCTGGCATTGGTGGTGGACATCATAGATCACTCCAGGGGCGATGACCTTGGACTTCAAGCCTTTCTTTTTGGGGATGTCATCAAGACAGAACCCCCAGCCTCGACTGCAAATAAGTTAAAAGTGAGAGCAATGGCTTAAGATTCCCTTCAGTCTTCCATTAAAAAGGAAACTTTCATCCCTCTGGTTCACTCTCTGTCTTTTAAGACAACTTTATTTTTACAAGCTAGAGAATGCTGTGAGCCTAAGGGGGATGTTAATAAAAGAAAATTCAAATATCCCACAGCACAAGCTTAGCTGTAATCTAGGAAATATAAGCAGTGGGAGAAAATGATCATCCTACCTCAGCCGGGTTGGCTGAACACTTGACCTGCCCTAGTTGTTCCTCCCAGTTCCCGAGGAACTTAGTTCACAATCAGATCATAACAAGCCACCATGGGCAGGAGCATCCAGGGAGGGGCAAGATGCTCTCGGCTGTGACTAGAGGGCAGAGCCCACCTGAATCTCAGGGTCAGAGAACAGAAGCAGAATTCACCCCTTGGGTGCCACCCTGACACTGTGGCATGGTGGATGGAACCAAGTCATTTCCAGGCATCAGCTCCTCAATGCAACTTCCAATTTCCAGAAACCCAGGTGAGGCTGTCATAAGAGGCACTGATACTTACTCCAAGAAGCGGGTGATGTACTCCTTGCTGCACTTGGACCACGTCAGCGGGGTGGGATCATACTGGAGCTGATGGGACATGATGTATGGGTGCCTGCCCACAGGCTCACAGTCATTTTCTTTCCCATCATGTTGGATGCCGAAGCTACCACAAAGCACAAAAATACCAAGCAAGCAGGTATTAAACAGGGCGACAAATCGTGTTTTCTCCAAGGTGATAATACCATGCAGAGAGCCACTTTTGTGTAGAAGGAGTTGTTTACAAAGTGAGACGTTGAAGTTGGACAGGCATAGCTAATTTTGAACTCAAAAGTGCAGCAACATTGTATGCATGCTTTTACCTCACATACGCAATCATGGGAGCCATGTGGCTAGTTCAAACTGCTGTTTGGCAGAAAACTAAAAGCTCTCAGTTTGCCTTTTGATGTCTCAGGTAGGTTTTTAGATTCTTCCTGGAATTCTATTTTCGTTTTTGGTAACTCACCTAAGGAACTAACAAAGGTGGCATGACGCCTTAGATATGGAGGACTAATATAATCTACGGCCTTCACAAATTGATTTTTAAATTTTCTCCCAAAATAAGGAAAAGTTTTCATCTAGACCATAGTACAAGTTAGTGTACTTTCTTTTTTGTATTATACACATCAGTGATGAAACAAACAAGTTTCTAAGAAACTGTGAAGTATCTTAGTTATTAAATTATAATGAGGGTCTTTTGGGGATATTAGTTTATTACATTTTCATTCTCTGAAATGGGAATTTTCATTCTCTTTCCTGGGCTGCCCCGGGCTTGTTTATTGATCTGCCTAGAGTTGCTCAGTTTGGTTCATGGCTAATTAGAACTGTATAGTCAAAAACGAGCTAACTACCTCAGAAACATCTTTTGATATGTGCAAGCGCATTTCAGGAAGCTTCGGAAGTTTTCTGTCCTTTGTTTTTGTGTCTTACTAATACAATTTTTTTTCTATAATTCAAAATCAAGTGTGTCATCTTTCAACTTTTTCATACTTAGCAGTAACTCCAAACCTTGCCCCTTCCCTTTTATGCCATTTAAAAGTATAGATTTTTGTTTTGTTTTGAGGTCATTGGTACATGGGCCAATGCCTTTTCTTAAAAATTTAAAAATTTTTAAATTGGGGGATAACTGGAGGTTCAGAGGCAATTGTGAGAAATACCTGTGTATGCTTTACCCACTTTTCCCCAATGGTAATGTCTTGCAAAACTATAGTACAGTATTACAATGAGCATCTTGATAATGATACAGTCAAGACACAGGACATTTCAGTCACCTCATGATCCTTCCTATTGTACAACTACTTCCTTCCCTCCTCCAATCCTAACATGCTCTCTGTTTCTGTAACTTTGTTGTTTCTGTGCTATATAAATTGAATCATAGAGTTTGCAACCTTTGGGGATTTTTTTCTTTCACTAAGCGTAGTTCTTTGAGAGTGTACCCGGGCTGCTGCAAGCATTGGTAGCTCACCCCTTTCTGTGGCTGACTTAAGTCCATGGTAGCCTCCACCTCAGCCATTCACTCTATTGGTTGAAGCAACCCCTGGGTTGTTTTCAGTTTGGGACTATTATGATTAATCTTCTATAAACATTCATGCACACGTTTTTATGTGAACATAAATCTTCATTTCTCTCAGACAAAAGCCCAGGAGTATAATTGCTGGAATGTTGAGTGATTTGCATGGAAACCTGAAGGTTTTCCTGTTATGGTGTTGGCCTTTTTCAAATCCTCAGTTTTAGCTGGCAGGGGAAGGGAGTGGATTCGCTGCCTCATTACTGTCAGGTGGAGCTGGAAGTCCAGGTTTCTCACACAACCTCTATTGATACCTGAGTAGTGAGGGGCACCAAACTCCTTGCTACTGTCTGGAGTGAGGGGGACTTCTAGCTCTCTGCATGGTCTCCGCTGACACGAGAGGGTTGGGGCGAGGGGAACCCTCATTACTGCTATGCAAGGATCAGAGTTCTTGCCCTCTGTGGCCTTTTTGACACCACTCACATGGCAGTGTTGAGTGCTCTGTCACAGCCCCATGTGGACAGAAGTCTAGGTTGCCCACCCAGATTTTGCTAGCATGAAGAGGCATGAGGCCACGGGGTTTTCCTATGATGTTTGGCTGGGGTACGTTTTCTTTCTTGCTAGACTGTCACTTCCCTGGTCCTCTGGCTAAAGAGAGCAGGCTTATGTTGTGACCTTTTTTTTTTTTTTTTGTCTGTGTCTGTTTCCCGATTGCTGACTTCATCAGCTCCAGGTTTGGCACATATGAGAAAGAAGAAAAGCAGGGAATTCACCACCATGTCCTCCTTTAGGTCCTGTGGTCCCCAACCTGTCTTTCTTCTTCCCTTCATCTTTCAGAATCTTTTTGTTTTTTTTTTTTAATATAATGTTCAGGGTTTTTCATCATACTTCGTAGGAGGAACAAGGATAAGTATGTATATTTTGTTTTTACTCACTCTAAATTTTGTCATTGAATAAGCTATCGCAGATGCTCTTGGTACCTGCCCACATGACAGCAGCAGCTGATATCCCCGTGTGTGCATCTTTTCCTGGGGTTAACGGTTGTCCTCTGGTGTTATTTACTTAGGTGGCCTTCCTCACAGAGGTGTGATGTTCATGCTCAGATAGCCATTGTCTACGATTGCCTCAAAACTGGAGCAACATTTTTTTGGATGACCTGCATAAGGTATTTCTCTATATTAAGTCAGATTAACTTGAGGATATAAAGAACCCATTGTTGAACACAAATAGTATTTGAAAATGCCTTTTATCTAGCTAAGTCTTCTCGACTTTTCTTTAGATGGGATATACCACTGCTGGGAAGGTCTCAGTTTGACCCAATTATATAGACTTGGTGATGTTTGTCCAGCAGGTGCTGTTGACACCTGTAACTAGACCAGAGGTTGCACGAGCTACACCCCCCCACCCCTGCTCCACACATAGCAGGATTGGGGCACCTGTATGTTTGCACATAAGAATAACTTTCATTTTGCCAAGTCTTATTATCAACATCTTAATGACTATAGCCGGGTCTTTTCAAGATTAGCATTCTCTCCTAGCTCCTCCAAGCCTTCAATCATTATTTAATTATAAGCAGGTCATTTACCTTGTCTGTCTCTGAATTTTTGACAATTAAGGATTTTTTTTAAACATCACATATATTCTCAGGGTTTTTTTTTGTGAGGATCCAATAGAATACAACACCTAAAACATTTCCTGGTTCAACCTGCTGTTTTTGCAGAGGAGGGAACAGGTGTAGAGAGATGAAAGGAATGACCTGAGGTCATACTGGTCACATTGGTCCACGGAAAAGCCTGGGTCAGCGCTCACTCTTTCAGTTTCCCAAGGCTATGCTCTGGCTTTGTAATGCAGGTGAAATTATTTTGAAAAGTTTAAATGTTGTATGAGAAAGGTGGTGAGCAAGCCCACTTAGGAGAGGGCAGGCCTGGAACAATCCAGTCTCAGGGGTTCTTCCCAGTCCTGCCTCTTTTAATTAATTAATTAATTAATTAATTATTGTGGTACTGGGAATTGAACCCAGGGGCATTATACCTTCAAGCTGCATCCTCAGCCCTTTTTATTTTTTATTTTGAAACAGGGAGGGTCTTGCTAAGTTGCTGAGGCTTGCCTCAAACCGAGATCCTCTTGTCTTGGTTTCCCAAGTCCTGGGATCACAGGTGTGCACCGGGCCCAGTTCTGCCTCTTTTATAGGTGTGCACTCAAGAGTATGCTCAGTGTTCTTCTTCCTTCATTGTAGGGAGGAGATCCAGACTGGTGAATCATGGCAGGAAGTGGGTCTGGTTCAGCTGTTTATGGGGCTTTCTGCTCTGAGTTTCCAATCAATGCAATGTTCTTCTATTTGTGGTTAACAAATACACTGGCAAATGAAGTTAAAAATCAGCTAAGATCTTTCCTCCTTGGGAATCTCATGACCAGCCAATCCCAAATCCTCATTATACCTTCACTCAAACATTCTGAAACCAGCCTTCAAGGATTCATATAATCAGATTCACACATTTTTTTACAACAGCTTACACATCCAATTAATTGGTATTCACTTAATAGTATTTCCAAGCTTATCACAGGTTTCAATTTCTTATGTATTCAGTGTTCTACTTTAATACATCTAAGTCAAACAAATGGGGCTCACAATAGTGTCTAGTTCATACGTTTGTTGAGAGGATTCAGTGACACAACGAAAACCACAATGGCACAAAATAAGGGCTCAAGAATGTAAGGCTTGTGACTTTTTAGTGATATTGGTATTGCCATTTCATAAGAACTAATCAGAAGTTATTGAATTAAACAACCGAGTTAATTCAGGAAGAATTTATATTCTGGCCCCTGCTCACCCCATTCCAACTCAGAGAACAGCATTGGTCTCATTGAATCTGTGATGTGATTACAAGCGGTCATGCAGAGAAGACACTGGAGGCTGTGAAGTGTGTTATTATCCCCACTTGACAGATGAAGAAGCTGAGGTCTAGGAAGGTCAGTCTCTAGCTACAGCACAGTCCCAATCTCCTGACACCCAGTTCAAGGTGCTTTCCATTCCCTCTGCCAACACTGATGCATGAGCATGGTGGATATCAACCTCCTTGGCCCTTTACCTGTGTCCGAGCTCATGGGCAATGGTGAATGCCAGAGGGAGTCCAGAGTCTTCATTGATGTTACAGCTCCGGTGAGGCTGGCACATTCCTGACAAGTGAGACAGACCCAGGGTCTCACAGGGACGATTGACACCAGCACAGATGTCTTTTCTGAAAGCAGAGAACAGAGATTCTTGGCTCCCAAGAAACATCTGGAAAAGCCTCCTTCCTGGAAAAATACCTTGATATAAGTTTACATCTATATAGTCTATAAATCATGCATAAAATTTAAAAAGTTCATATGAATAAAAGGAGCACTTTTGAATTCAGTAAGTTTAGTTTGGTTTCACCTCTTAATGACTGAATTTCACTAACACTTAAAACATAGGGAAATGGGGTAAATGTTTTATTGTGAGTTGCTTTTGCTCTTGACCTCAACCAAAGGAGATTTTATTGAAAAGTAAAACTAATAATCCCAGTACTTGGGAGGCCGAGACAGGAGGATTGTAGGTTTGAGGACAGTTTTGCCAAGTAGCAAGACTCTCAGTAATCTAGCAAGACCCTGTTTCAAAAACAAAAAAATAAAAAGGCTAGGGGTGTAGTAAGAGGTAGAATGCCCCTGAGTTCAATCCATCCTTAGTAACACACACACACACACACACACACACACACACAAACACTCCTTGGCATCTTGCCTCTAATTTCCACCAGGAATTCACTACTGTCTGACCCTGGAAAAAAGAAAGACTCCTAGGATCTCAAAAAATACTAATTACAGCTTTTAAATATTAAAATGTGCTCCATATCCTGGCAGGGATTATTTCAATCACTGACAAGAGTTTTGGAAGAGGGGCTAATTAGGCATTTGATTTTCTTCAGTACAAGAAGAGCTCTTGGCTAATACCAAGAGGTTCTAAGCTTTAGTTCGTTGAAATCTTAGTTCATGGGGTTTGTGTGGACACCATTTCTAGCAAGGAATGGTCTCCTGGTTTTTGTATCCCTTGGGCCATGCAAAGGACCCATGCTTTGAGAACCTGTGTGAGTGGCACCAGTCCTGGAGGCAGTGGTTGGGGCCACGGGACAGAAGGGAGGATCCCTAGTCTCAGCACATGCGCCACAGACATGAGTCCTGCGCCCACTGACAGCAACTGCTGGGTGGTTCAGTGTTGGAGAGCTAGCTAGATTAAATAACACAACCCAATCGTTTAAATGGTTTCTACAGAAGGACCAATCAAACATGCTTACACTTCTTCTGCAGGATGTGCTTATTACTATTTTGTTCAAAAAGTCCAGGTCTTCAAGGTGCTGCTGGGAAAAGTTGAATGGCACTCATTGCTAAGCCACTGACTCTCCCAGTTTGATAGGGCAGGAGGTCATGCCTATTAAGTACTTGTTTATGGAGTGCCTCCTATATGTCTAGCATTAAAGAGGGAAAAATGAGGTAACAGAAGAATTGTAGAAATATGGTTCTTGCAGGTAATGAGCTTCAGCTTCCAAAAGATTAGCTCTACCTACCTCAGCCAGGTACTGAGGATGAAACATAAGAGAAAATATGCCTTGGGATGCAGCCACTAGCTGCACATGTGGAACACACATCAAGTGTGTCCAACCCAAATCCACCTTCTACTGAAGGCTGCTCTACAGGGAACTCCGGTAATATGGGTCTCAGAATAGTGCCTCAGTGGCAAAGCTCCATCTCATACCTCCTTCCCTCCCTCATCCTACCTATTTTTTTCAGACTAGTGGTTTTCAAAGTGGTCTGGAGTGAGGTGGAGAGGGGAGGGTGAGCTTGATTTTCACCCTTTCCTAGGATACATTTGTCAATGTCTGGAAACAGTTTTGGTTGACACAACTTGGAGCAGGATGCTATTGGCATCTCATGTGTAGAGGTCAGCGGTGCTGCTACATATGCAAAGGACAGCCTCCC
Source organism: Glis glis (assembly GCA_004027185.1). NCBI lineage: Eukaryota > Metazoa > Chordata > Mammalia > Rodentia > Gliridae > Glis > Glis glis. The sequence goes on from PVJS01012387.1 coordinate 33,680, forward strand.
CCAAAGAATTACCCAGCCCAAATGGAAACTGCATGGATGTTGAGAGCTATAGAACTTGAAATTCTCTCCACTACCTAAGAAGGCCCTGGATGTATGTGGTCCCTGTGAAGGGCAGGATGTTCCAGAACACTTTGGCATGGTCCTCTATCCATTTGACAGAATCATCCCAGTGCACAGAATGCCTACAAGATATGATAATCAGCCCCACACTGTCCTGTCCAAATGTCAGTCTTACTCTGATCTGAAAATCCAATCATTAGAATCATTCTTTTGAGTGGGATTATTAAAACTTGGTTAAATGCAAATATGTTCCAAGAGAAGTCTTTGGCATGCACCTATAATAGTAGGTTTGTCAGGATCTATGATGCCTTGGGTTGATCAGCTTCTCCCCTGGGGAATAGGTTGGTTTGGGCGTGGAATATAAGCTCAGGGCCTCTGGTTCTTCATGGCTGAAGGACAGGGCCAAGAGGCCTCATTTACTATACATTTTTGGATTTCTGTATGTCCCTGAATCTGCACAGGGCTCCCAGAGAACTAATTTAGCCCCCTTAGAATATAAGCCTTTCTTTGGCTAGATTAAAATAGCTAAGAATAGCATACAGTAGGTACTCAGTAAATATTTTCTGAGTCAGTGAGCAAATACAGACTTAAAAGAGCCTGGGTTGACAAGGAAAATTCACTGGCTTTTCACATCTATGAGTCCTGGAAGGTTTGATGGCTCTTCTCAGTACCACGAAGTCTATCTGTGATCAGAAAAAATCATATCTTCATAGGGATAAAAGGGAAGAAGGTGTAACCAAACCAGCTCTGTCTACTCAGGGGAGGACCTGCTCCTCATGTCCTCAGCATCAGTCATGGATGGGTTAGAAAGAGGATGGATTTCTGTATAGATAGCTGCATATAAATTGGAGAAAAAATGAAAAGTATAGGAAATAACACTTTAATGAGACTCTGTAATAAGCTTCTTTTTGTTTATAGAGCTATATGAAGAAGCCAGTTAGAAAGAGGATAGAAAGAGGCCTACACTTTGCCAGCAGATGCAAGGAAAGCTCTGTCATATGAGCAAGTGTGCTAACCTATTCCCTCCACTGGTGTGAGTCAGGAGCTGACTAGACCATAGTTGCTTTCTTCACAAATGGCCAAGAGCAGCAAACGGCAGTGAGAATGTCATGATTTTGAATAGCTGACAAGCCTTTCAGCTGCCAGCTCTCACCAACTCGCTACTCCCTGGTTGCACATAGTCGCTGGTGTACCTGGTAATAAGGACAGCCACATCATGATGGACGGGGTTGAGGTCACTCTTGGGATTGATGCTCTTCTGCCATTTGCAGAAGCTGGACAGAGTCTTCTCTGCATGGTGAACTATTTTCAATCCTTGCTGGAGAAAGAAGAGGAAGAGATTGGAATGGGTGAACTCGCCGTGGTCAGGGCTCATTGCATTGGGTATTAGTCCCCAGAAGCAGTTAAGAGAGATGAGCTCAGGCTGGCACATCACACATTTGGCAGAGATGTGGCAGAGGCCAACTAACTCCTCTTGACTAACTCTCTGCTTTAAACACTATGGCCCTCAAGACTTCCACTAAACGAAGCTGAGAAGGAGAACTCCAGGACAGAAGTGATTGCTGGGACAAGCAGCCCTTGAAGATGAATTGAAAATATATTTGTTGTGGTTTGGATTTAGAATGTCCCCCTAGAACTCATGGAGATGAGGCAGCCATGTTGGAGGCGGGGCTTGGTTGCTGAGGAGGGTCCCTGGGGTGTGGCCTTGGGCATTATATGTGGTCCTTACTCCCTATGCTCTCTCATTATATGTGGTCCTTACTCCCTATGCTCTCTCGCACTTGCTTTCAGCCTCTGCGGTGAGAGTGGAGCCCTGTGCTCTTCTCTTTCTGATCCTGGTGTCACACCCAACGTTCTACAGGTTTCACTTGGCCCAGACATGGGCAGAACCCCTAACATCAGAGCTGTGAGCAAATGAATCTCCTTCAAGTTGTGGTGGTCGGGTGTTTTGGATTGCAGCAGTGAGAATGATGACTGAAACAATATTATCAATGACCAACAGCTAGTTGAAATTCTCTTTCTAGTAGCTCTTGGAATCTTAGACCAATACAATTCCAAAGAGGCATTTTAATTTGTAATGGAGAGCGAATAGATTTTCAATGAAAAGCTTTATATTCGCATGAAGTAGCCTTCAAGGCGGGGGATAGCACTGGCTTTTCTTGCCTATGGTTTCCATCTTGGTTTACACTGGTGGATGAAGGGGTAGAGAGTCATAGAACCTCTCCAGGCTCTGATCAGTTAGTATAATTAGTTACCTGACAACAGTTGGGTTGCTGTAGTAGATGCCCTCAGCCTGTACTCTCAAGGGTTTCTAAGGTCCAAGGCAGCCCCCCAGCCGTTCATCTGGCCAACAGCTATTATTAGGGATGGGAGAGGGGATTGTTTCAAATGAACTGAATGAGTACTTGTCAAAGCAGGAAGAAGGGAAAAGGCAGAATCAGCTATAGGGAGAGTCCAGTTAAATGTGAGTTTCTAAAGGAGAAATTATTTGCTCTTATCCCACTTCTTTGGGGCTTCTATATAAAGGTCTCCCTGGTACAGGGTGACTTCTGCTGGGAGAATGATGAAGTGAAAATAGTCAATAGGTATGAAAAATACTCACTATCACTAGCAGTCAGGGAAATGCATTTTTTTTATCAGTGTACTGTAATTGTACATGATAATGAGAGTCATAGTGATACTTTCATATGCTCACGTAGCTATTTGGTCTGTTCCCTCTGCCACACCTCCACTTTCTCTCCTCCTCCTTCCCCCAAACCCCTTCCACTACTATTCTGGTTTCTTTCCTAATTTTCATGAGGTCTTCTGGGGAAATTCAAATTAAAACTACAAAGATATCACCTCATCCCCTGCGAGAATGACTATTATGAAAATGATGAAAGATAACAAATGTTGACATGGATGGGAGAAGAAATCCTTGCACACTATTGGTAGAAATGTAAATTAGCAGAGTCATTATTAAAACCAGCATGGAGGTTTCTCAAAAAAATTAAAAACAGAACTACCATATGATCTGGCAATCCCACTACTAGGTATATATGCAAAGGATATGAACTCAGCATGCTGAAGAAAGAGCTGCACTCTTATGTTCACTGCAGCATCATTCATGACAGCCAAGATATGGAATCAACTGAGGTGTCTATTAAGAGATGAGTGGATAAAGGAAATGTGGAATGTATACACAATGAAATACCATTCAGCGTTACAGAAAAAGGAAATCCCGTTGTTTACAACAATAGGAATGAACATGGAGGACATCATGTTAAGTGCACAGAAAGACAGATGCCAAATCATAACAAATATATGGGAATCTAAAAACAGAACTCAGAAGCAGAGAGTAGGGGTATGGGAAGACAGCCAAAGGATTAAAAATTTCTGTTTAGTGGGAAAGAGTAAGTTCAAAATTGTTTCCACCATATAAAGATGGCATGTAAGGTAATGCATATGTTAGTTAGCCTTAATTAGTCATTCCACAATGTATATGTACTTTGAAACATCATGTTATACACAACAAATATATATAATGCTTATCAACTTAAAAATAAATTTCAAAAATATGGGTCATGAACCAAGGTCATCAGCCAAGAAAGAACTGTACCAAAATGTGAGAAAAAGATGCTAGATGATAACTCCAGACTATCCAGTTTCTTTGTGAATCCCAGTGAGGTTCTCCATATTCATAAATCCACATATCATGTGCTTAGCAAATTATGTCTTATCAATTACATCCACATATGTCATCTCACTTGATTTTATAAATAATCATGTGAAGTAATTAGGAGAACAATAATTAACTCCTGCCTACAAATGAAAAGAATGTTTACTATAATGATTGGCATTGGTACTAATAGTTTGCAAGTGTCAAAACCACATATAGCATCTGTGTCTTAAGATTTCTCACTTAGACTCACACTTGAAAGAACATATGCAAATGCCATTAATAAGAACATTTCAGCCAGGTGTGGTGGTGCATGCCTGCAATTCCAGTAGTTGGGAGGCTGAGACAGGAGGATTGCAGGTTTGAGATCAGCATCAGTAATGTAGCGAAATCCTGTTTCAAAACAAAATTAAAAGGGCTGTAGTAGCTTGGAAGTAGAATACTCCTGGGTTCAATCCTCAGAACTAAAAATAAAAGAAAGAATATTTCTGCAGAGATACAGTAGCTTACATCAAATCAATGGTTGTTCCTGTAGTGTTGTTTTGCATGTTTAGGTTATTCGTGGGGCCTTCATTATTATAAGCACTCCAAAGACTCTATTTTCTCTAAAACTCCTTACTTTACTGTAGCAAATGGGCCAGTATTGAAGCCCCACTGATAATTAAAGAATAAATTGATAAATAAAGAATCTGACAACTTAATAAATTCTCCTTAAATCTCTAAGAATGCCTAGCATGGTCCTAAACACCCATGCTTGCTGATGAACTACAACACTCATCAAAACAAAGACATTATTTTCTAAAGTTAGCCAGATAGCTGGAAATCTCACCATCCATCAGCCCTATTTTCCTGACAGCTGTCATGTGAACTGTAGTGGTGCTAGGCAACTACTAAAAAGTCACACTCCATCAATTTTGCCATCAGAGGCAAGGTAGGGAAGCTGAAAGGGAACTTAGGAAATCATTAAGATTCTAGCGGGCCTTTGAAACACTTTTCTCAATTTAATGGCACCATGGTACTGCACTTATCTACACTGTCTCTCCATCACAGCATTTGTTTTGCTGTGCACAAGATGCCAGGAAGCAAGGCCAACATGACAAACTCACTCCAGGCACCAAGAAGTAAATAACACTTGTGTTCTGAGATGAGTGAGCCAACTGTCATGGTTTTCTAATGAAGCCCTGGCATCGACTGTAGCCTAGGGCTCTTTCCCTTGGTGACTCTGATGTGCAGCACAGTTACATCTGTCCTGGAGGATTCTAACAAGGTAACTGCTGATCTGATCCTCCCCCTTGTCCTGTAAGTCAGTTCCCACTTATCAGACTTGTTAACTGCTGAGTGCACAGTGAAGTTCAAGCATAAACTTCTTGATTCCATAGCAATCCAAGTTCTCAATTTCTTTGTTTGAAGGGAGGAGCTGCAGACTGAAAGTAGGACCAGCTCAAAATAAAAGGTGTTCAGACTAAAACAAGAATGAAATATGCATTTTTATAAAGAGACATAAAATAAACCAAAGAACAGGGGTTTGTATTCATTTGATAATAGAAAAAAACAATGGTCTGAATGTAATCAATACAATTGGTTGGTGGATATAAGCTTTTGAACAAATGAAATTGAATATGTCTATGTTCAGAGAATCAGTCATTTATAGTCCTTCCTGGATTATTATGGTTATTTCTAGAACTTTTCTCCATACAAAAGAATAAGTTTTCTTCTTCTAGTCTTTCTCCTGTTTTCTACCACAATGTTTTCTGTTATTTGCTATAATGGCTACATCATTCAGCCCCTTAAATCTTCTGATAACACTTGACATTACCCTTGAAGGATGAGCAGCCCTCACCCACCCTGAATTCAACCAGTGGAACTTTCCACAGTGAATCCTACCACTGGGTAAGGTCCAGGCATCGCACTGGGCATGCGATTACAAAACCACACACCTGCATACTCACACACATATACACACTTACACACCCCCACACTCACATGCCCACATATCCACAATCCATACACATACCCACACATCCACACACTCCCACACATCCCCACCACACTTACATACCCATATAGTCACACACCCCCACACTTAACAAACACACACACCCACTTTAAAGTTAACTAACTTCCCGTGTGTGTGTGTGTGTGTGTGTGTGTGTGTGTGTGTGTGTGTTTGTGTAGTGCTGGAAATGAACTCAGGGACATTCTATCTCCCAGCTACATCCCCAGCCCTTTTTAATTTTGTTTTGAAATAAGGTATCTCTAGGTTGCTGGGAGTTTCTCCTCATTGCTGAGACTGTCTTCGAACCTGCGATCCTCCTGTCTCAGCCTCCAAGTACTCAGATTATCGACATGTGCCACCATGGCTGGCCTAACCTACCTATTAAATAGCCATGAATATGAAAGCTTATTACAGTCCAGATGGCTACATAGGCAGAAGTAGATGGAGCCCTGTTTTACCTTAGCTCATGGAGTCCCTGGTGGGGGCACACAGATTTGAGAAGCTCAATTTTTAAATATTGTCCTTTTATACATTGGCTCAAGTCAGCATTTTGGTCCTACATACCAGTCTGTGAGTGTCTGATTAAAAAGTGAATGTTTATGAACATTCCTCACCCTCCATCCTGAGCCAAGTTCAGTGTCAGCAAGGATGCGCTTTTGTAATGGAGAAAGCAGAGTCATTTTCCAGATGTTGCAGCATAAATTCTACATCCAATTTTTCCATCACAATGAAGAGCTTATTTCCCAAAAGCACCCCAGGAATTACACATCCAATTCTGCCATTTAATCAAGTACGTGATTAACTGTGTTGCTAGTAATTTTCTGCAGGGAGTTTTGTCCCTGTATAGAACTGTCATCTGCACTATGCACCATTTAACACAAACCAGTTCAGTGACAAGATCTTCAGGATACCTTCTTACTTCTCTAGGAAGTGAGGAACTCCAGGCCATGTAGGGCAGTACCTGAGCCAAGCCACAAAGCAGGCCTGAGCAACACAGTGCTTAGAATCCACGTCTGCAGCCACCAGCTGGGTTTCAAACCATTGAAGACGTCTTTAAATTCATTGCTTTGAATAACTTGAAAGACTTAGCACTTATAGTGAATGACTATGACTTTGATATCTACTCTCTCATCTCACAGTCCCTCCCCCAGTGAGAAGTCAAACAGAGGCAGAGACCTCTACTATTGAGATACCAAAGTATCTGTTCTCCTCTTCCTCTCTGACCATGGCTCAGGCCCCTCCGCCCTTTCTTTGGTGTGTTGCTTAGTTTATTTTCAATCAGAGTCATAGTTTTTGGAAATCATTTGTATACTGTTGACCCCAAAGTCTATAAATCATTCCAAACCTCTTCTGAAGTTCAGATTCATGTGCCTAAATCTTTTGATGGCTACCTCCACAGATATCTCCAACTCAGCATCCCTGGAACCCTTTCTTCCATATTAACCTGCTATTTTTCCTGTATCCTCTATCTCAATTACAAGAACTACTATTGACCTAGTAGCCCAATTTAGAAATACCAGTGTCTTCCTATTGGCCTCCTCTCCCTCCATATCCTGCATTCCGATCTCTCATTATTTACTGCTACTTTTAACTCCTCCCCATCTTTTTTGCCTATGGCCCTCAGCTCAATCTTTCATTCTATGTATGGATGACTATAGCAGCTCTCAACTGTCCGCCTTCTTTCTTCATTGACCTCTTCAAATCTATGCTTCTCACTCTTGCCAGGTTGGTGTTTATTACAGTCAAGACAGAAGTCTGGCATCCATGGCTCAAGACCCTTTGGCGTCTGGCCTCCAGGAATCTCTCCCTTCATTTGCAACCTCACAGCTTATGCTCCAAAAACATTAAATTGCCTCTATTAAAACTCCCTCAACACACATACTCCTACACACTGTGCTATTTTCACCTTCTCGAAAATAGTCCCTCTTCCTAAAATGCTTTTCTCTCCTCTCTTATCCTCTTGAACCTACTCAACCTCCATTTGTCCTTTTACACTCATTTCCAGGAAGCTTTTCTTACCACCACCACCACCACGACCCCAGTATATTTTTTTTGTAAATTCATGAGCACTTTTTTTTCAGAAGATTCATAACTCGGTACTCTATTTTAATATGCTTTCATTAGTGCATTCTAATTATGCATCATAATGAGATATAGAGTAAGAGGAACATACATGCATACAACACACCACCCCCAATCTGAATGAATTTCCTGCCAATATATCTTGTTTTCACTTGGTTTACAGCACTTGCTGAACTTACTTTATTTATTTATTTATTTATTTATTTATTTATTTATTTATTTGGGGGCAGTGCTATGAAATTGAACCCAGGGCCTCATGCATGCTAGGCAAGTACTTTATCACTGAGCTATATCCCCAGCCCCGTAGCACTTTAAATTTATTAAATTATGTGCCTGTTTTTCTTCAGATGCCTCCAGGACGAGGACTGGGGTTTATTCCTCTCCTTATATCAGGCATTGCATATACCCTGGCATATAGCAAGTATATTGACAAAATTGAGGATGCACCTCACCTGCCCATTGCACAGTGGTGAGAAAAGGTGGAGAATATATGGGTTGGGTCAGGACAAAGTGAAGATTAAGTTGGTGAGAGGCTGGAGTGAGTGTATAGAGAGGTAAGATCTCTGACTGATTCTCTAATCAGTCAGGAAGGAAGAGGAAAGGGTCAGAAGTTTGAGAATAAAGCAGAAAATCTGTAATAGTAATTCCAGTGTCTGTAATAGAAACAATATGTTGGGAGATCATTTTTATAGGTCTTTATATTTCTGCACATCATCTGAGCAAGGACACTGACAGTTTTTGTTCTTTTTAAGGATATTGTACAGCAAGGAAGATAGTCTCTCTCCAGAGAAAAGGGCAATTTTTTATTTATTTATATATATATATATATATATTTTTTTTGCAGTTCATAATAATAAGGTAACAGCTCCCTTACCAAAGTTGAACAGCTTTGCTTATAATCCCCTTTAAGGAACTGGGGGGTATCCTTATCTGAGTGCTCCTTAACTGTGAGAAAACCCACTGTGTGCACAGATCTATCTGGGCTGCCCACATCGCCCCTGGGGGATGTGGTGGTAAAGAGGAACAGATGGAAATGTGGAGCTCATGTCGCATGTTGAGTTGTGAGTAATAAAGTCCTTGGTCTTTAATCCGAAAGTCTCATGTCTCCTGCCAGCATCACATCCATGAAAGTATGACAGACTAACATGCTAGCCTGCAAACAGGGGGAAATCTCAGACCCTTTCTAGTTCTTGGTAGGGATGAGGAAGAGAATGGAGAATAGTTGGTCAAACAGTCATGAGAACCACTTCAAGGTTGGGCCATCTAAATATATGGGCTAGGTCTGCATCTTCGTTGAGATTTTCTAGTAGTGGGGCTGTTGGGAGAATGAGTAAGGAGAGGAAAAGGAGTAAAAAGTAGAGAGATCTCAGCAGAGGAAATTGTTCATTTATCCCAAATCTCCTACAAGAGTAATTCTGGAATAACCTGGAGTTCAGATCACTGATGAGAGAAATCTATCTTAGAGCCTGATATCTACCTCCAAGATCTTTTGTACTTTCTCTCCGTTGCTTTTGTAGGTTCCTTTTTATGGACAAAGCAAGTACATGATTAACTGTGTTGCTGGTAGTTTTCAACAGGGTACTTTGCCCCTGTAGAACTTTCATCTGCATTGTGAAACATTTAACAAAATCTCAGGGATACCTTCTTACTTTTCTATTAAATGTCACAGCTCTGCCAGGAAGCTTTCATTAAGCAAAAAATTTTTTCAGCCCTTTTAGCCTCTTAATCTCCAAGTCTCTCACGGGGTTAAGTCCAAGAAACACTCACTCATTTTGTTTCTTGAGTGTCCTTGATCGAGGGAACCTTGAGAAGGTAATTAGTTATGCATTACAACCATGCAGCCCTAGGCACACACAAGATTCAAAAGGGTTTCAAAGAGATTATTGTGGCTCACAATAGATAGGAGCAACCTGGTCATTAACTGAGCATGTTGAAACAAACCCCCACCCACGCAGTGTCTTTCCCTATTTCCTCTGCAAACAAAAATAGATTTCACTTTTGCTCATCTCTTTTTACTTCTCACCTCATCTCCTCAAGCTAGTCCAATTCACTTCCCACTTCCCCTTCTGTATGCATTTCAGTATAGGACCTTTTAGGACAGGGAACTGACCTGGAGGGAATCAGCCTCAGTTCACAGAAATAGCCCCAAATGGGAGGTAGGAAATGATTTTACAAGAATGTGGCTTTTGTTATAAATCGTCCTCTCTCTTTGTAAGCTCTCTCTATAATGAAAAAAAAAAACCCTTGTATTGATTGCTTGGAATTCCTGGTAGCAGTTTTTGATTTGGTGCACACAATCTGATCGTACTCTGCTAACCAGGCTTAGGTTGCTGAAAGAAAGATAATGGACAAAAAAGAGACAAGTGGTAAAAAGTAAAATCTGAAAACTTCCCATGTGCCTAAGGAATAACTTATCTATCAGAGGAAAAATATTTGATTAAAAATAAGAATGGAAGCCGGGCGTGGTGGCGCACGCTTGTAATCCCAGTACTTTGGGAGGCGGAGACCGGAGGATC
>PVJS01012388.1:0-27008 GCA_004027185.1 Glis glis
TGTGTGTGTGTGTGTGTGTGTGTAAATTTTTTGGTACTGGGGATTGAATCCAGCGGCATTCTTCTTCTGAGCTACACCCCCAGCCCTTTTTATTATTTGTTTTGAAACAGGGTCTCACTAGGTTGCTGAGAGCCTTGCTAAGTTTCTGAGACTGTCCTCGAACCTATGATCCTCCTGTCTTAGTCTCCCAAGTACTGGGATTACAGGCATGTGCCATCATGCCTGACCCTTGGTGGTTTTGCCATGTTGAAGGTGTGGGGAAGGCTGCTATTCGCAGCCTCAATTAATGGTAGATTATTATAGTGTTTCCCAAGGAAATGGTGGTGGCAGAAGAGAGCAGAGGTGCCGTGGGCGAAGCCAAAGAATGAATTGCTTTTATAAATGTGAATAACATATTTACTTAGTCACCAAAGCATCCAAATCTCATTATGACAAATGTCATTACAATAAAAAGTTTGGTATAGCTGGGCATGGTGGCAATGCCCATAATCTCAAGGACATGGGAGGCTGAGACAAGAGGGTTGCAGGTTCGAGGCCAGTCTCAGCAATTTAGTGAGATCCTGTTTCAAAATAAAACAGGCTTGGAGGTAGAACACCCCTAGGTTCCATCCCTAGTACCATATGCACGCACACACACACACACACACACACACACACACACACCACACAGAGTTGGCACAGGATAGCTATTTTATCTTGGCATCTGAACTACAACAATAATGCTTTGTTAGTCTGGTAATGAAATATTATATACAGTATTTTTGTGTGTGTGTGGTACTGGGACTTGAACCCAGGACCTCATACATGCTAAGGAAGTGCTCTACAACTGAGCTATACTCCTAGCCCAATGCTAAGTATTTTTGTGCATCATTTATTTTTGCTGGTTGTGTCCATGAAGAAGTAACATTTCACAATGGAAGGACCAAACTGCTCAGGGAAGCAAATTATACTCCTTTCTGCACTTTTGTATTACCGTGTGCAACAACTACTCATGAGTTCCCATCTTCTTACTTGCCTAAATACCAAACCAAGTACCAACCCTCTATCCTATCCAGAGCACTTCCTTTTCACACCTGAGCACCACTAGGCCCAACAAAAGGCCTGACAGTAAAGCAACAGAAGGGTTTGGGTTGGGGCATCGGATGTCAATATGTACATCCTATCTTCTTCTTTCTCTCACTGGATCCACCGTGATCCTTCTGCTTGCCAATGCATTATCCAGAGCTCATACTCTGGAAAGTCATCTCTAGCTTCTATACACTGAGAGCGCTTCCAATTACATAATATACTTCCATTTTGAAACACACACTACAGGAGATTCATTAGCAGGAAAACCCTACTGTATACTTAACACTTTAAAGTTATCAAATTTAAGGTCAGCTGGCTGGACTATCAGCTTTTGAGGATCACTTGGTAATTAGATAAGAGGGCTTTCCTAAGAAATACCAGGTGAAACCAGCACACATATGTGGAATGTGTTTTATGTGTTCCACGGTGTTCTAGGTGTTGGCAGACATAGGAAGAAATGTGAGAGTGTTTCTTTTGAAATCTAGATTCTATTATTTTTCCTGTGGTGCTGGGGATTGAACCCAGGGGTTTTCTGCCTCCCAGCTACACCCCCAACCCTATTTTATTTTTTGTTTTGAAAGAAGTTCTTGCTAGGTTGCTGAGAGCTTCACTAAATTGCTGAGGCTGGCTTTAAACCTGGGATTCTCCTGTCTCAACCACCCCCCCCAAGTACTAGGATTACAGATGTGTGGTACTGTGCCCAACTATATTCTAATTTTTAGGGTTGACACTTCCCCTGTTTCTTACTCCAAGCTTCCTGCCTTAGTCCATCTGTCATCTCCTTCCTTCCTTCCTTCCTTCCTTCCTCCCTTCCTTCCTTCCTTCCTTCTTTCCTTCCTTCTCTCTCTCTCTCTCTCTCTCTCTCTCTCTCTTTCTTTCTTTCTTCCCTCTTTCTTCTTGTACTGGGGATTGAACCCAGGGACACTGTACCACTGAGCTGCATCCCCCTGCCACTTTTAAATTTTGAGGGAGGATCAAGCTAAGTTACCCAGGTTAGTCTCAAATTTGAGATCCTCCTGCCTCAGCCTCCCAAATTGCTGGGATTACAGGAATGTAATCTGGCTTTAGGTGTGTGTGTGTGTGTGTGTGTGTGTGTGTGTGTGTGTGTGTGTGTTACTAGGGATAAAACCTAGAGTCATTCTACCTCTGAGCTACATCCCCAGCCCTATTTTTTTTTTTAATTTTGAAACAAGGTCTTACTAAGTTGCTGAGGCTGTACTTCAACTTTCAATCCTCCTTTCTCAGCCTCCCAAGTACCCGGTTACAAGTGTGCAAGCACCACCATGCCTAGCTCATGCCTTAGTTTTTTTTTAAAATAATGAAATGATGGCTTAATTTTCAAAGAATATTTATCCTAGCTCAAACATTGAATTGACACATTTCCTTCCTGAAATTACTATCTTCATCCTAGAATTTTAATGTTTTTCATTTCGTCATATTCGGGCACTGCTCTATAAATGAGTGACTTGAGAGACTTTAGGAAAGTTGGGAACTATAGCATATGGGCTCATTTTACACAGACACATACATACACATTTATGAGACAGCACTGTACTTTGGGAATACCTGTTTTGTTCTCCAATTTGTAATCATGCGTCTATGTCATGGAAATACATATTGGTCAGTGCAAGTGTGTTTATGTATATGTTTCTGGAAACCTTAACTACTTCTTGTTATTTCCCCAACAGTGAACAACCTAGGGCTCATTTTAGTAAAGAAAGGGCAGAGCTGTGATACAATCTCCAGGCCACTTTGAAAGTCATTAGTGGTCTGCACATCACCTGTGCTGAATCAGAGCCTGACCTCCCCAAGTTCCAGCCTCAGAACTTCTGAATGTGGGTCCTTCCCTGAGTCAGTCACAGGTCAGAGGGTGTCCAGTGTGGGCTCAGCTCTGGGAAAGCAGATACTTATTAAAATGAAATGGCTTTTTACAACAGACAGGTGTGAGATTTGAGAAGCTGAACGGCTGCTGCTTATCATGGTCATTTCAGCCAAAGTCACTGGTGAGAGTTTAAATAAACCAGTGTTACTGACTTTACAAGGACCAATCTCATGGGGCAGTTGCTCAGAAAGTCAATTACTAGAAGCTGGTGGTAAAAACTCAGTGTTTTCAAATAATTTAGATGCTCCAAAAGATATCAATATAGCACAGACTCCTGAGTGTCTGCGGCAACACAGCTGTCTGCATGTAAACAAGATGGACACAGCCACATATTTGTCGACCTCTTAAAGATGCCTTGAAGAAGCCTTGAGATCGTGGGAATAATTTTGAAATAGTTTAAAGGGAAGAAGGAGTTATAGTAAACATTAACTGTATTTAGAGCCAAAGACATTGTCTCAGTTAATCCTCACAACACCAAGGCATAATTATCCCCATTTCACAGAGGAAAACAAAGACTCAGTTACAATGTAGAGGGGGCACTGATGGGGTTAAGACCTATACCAGTCTAGCCCCAAATCACATGCTTTTCCTATTTTATCATCTAGACTCCAGGCCCCTCCGCCTTCGCAGTCTGGGGTTGGTTTACTTGTCCAGCTTTCTCTTCCAACAGGAACGATTGGCTCTCTTTCTTGGCACTATCATCTCCAACGTTATTAAGTATCTGTTTCCTGTGCTGAGCCTGCACAGAACTACCTCCGAAGGGCCAGAGTCTTGCAGTGATGCCCACACAAGCCCTTCTGAGAAGAAGACAGCCAGTTCCAAAGGACCCATCCTTTATCCCATGCCAGTCTGGTGCATCCATTTGGATAATCATCTCAACTTGTTCCAGTCCCCGGTCCCCCAACACACACACACACACACACACACACACACACACACACACACACGAGTGAGTTTTACCCTCTTCTCTCAGTTTGCCACTTCTATTTTCATTCTTAACAGCAACCAGTAGTGCCTGGTTTAGGGCTTCACTCGTTTTGGTCTTCAGAAATATTTGCTGGTTGCCAAGGTGCCCCACCCCCACCCCTCTCCCAAACAAGGCTGATGCAGTAACACGATAAAAGGGTCCAGTTTCAGCATGCTCGGTTCCCTTCCTTCCTCTGTCCCCTCGCTGTCACCTCCTCAAGCCCCAAATATAAAAGGCAAAAGTCCACGTTGCAACCAAAGCCTCAAAACAAAAGGCTCAAGGGGCGACTTTATTGACCCCAACAGACTCAAACTTCCAGGGTCAGCACTTTCTCCCCGGCCACCACCACCCAGTCCTCCTGATGCTGGCCGTAGCCTCTCCGCCGGCACCAGACTGGGAAAGAGGAAGCACGTGCAGGGTCCTGCGCGTCTGGGCAGGCTGGAGAGGTGGCGAGGGTGCCAGAGGCGGGGAGGGGGCAGGGTTCGTGCGGGAAGAACGTTTCCCAGGGAACCCGAGAGCCACATTTCTGAGACCCGCGGCTCCACACTCTCCCAAAGAAAGCCTTGGGCCCCGCGCCTTCGCCAGTGTCACATTTCAGTGGCAGCGTGAGGCCAGCCTCGGCTAGGTGCCCGCGCAGGGTACACACGCCTTCCAGTTGGGCGAGTCGGAGAACCAATCCCCAAAGCCCCATCGCGGCCTCCCCGTTCGCGGGATCCCTCCGCTCCTCTCCTCCCGGGGACCCCCTTCTCCGGGGACCCCTTTCTCCGGGGGTGGCCGGTGGGCAGGTGCTGGCAGAGCCGGGGCCCGGCGTCCCGCCGCTGTTGGGATGTGGAGCTCCTTTTTTTCCTGCCTTGGGGACCAGGGCCCTTCTGGCTCTCCACGCTGCTTCTGCCGGGGCGCATGGCGCATGGCGCATGGCGTATTGGCCCTGTCCCAAGGGACCCGGACTCTCCTTTCCCTCCCTCCTCTCTCACTGCCTGGGTGCTGGGGTTGGGGGCTGATTTCTTGTCGGTACCCTAGCCTTGCTCGACAGCGGGGGCCGCGGATGCAGCGTCCGCAGAGGGGCAAGGCACTTTTTGGAGTTGGTGAGTCAGTTTGCAAACGGGGTGACAAGTTTAGCCTGGCTCCCACGCGCCTCGGCTTGACCCGGCGGCCGCGAGCGGACACCAGAGGGCGCCGTTTTAATGCGCTTCAGTCGGGGACAGGCTCCGGGACCGCGGCGGCGTCGAGGCCGGCCCGGGTGGGATGCGCTTTCCCCGCAACCCGGCCAGGATCTCGGGAAGTCGCCTCGGCGTCCCTTTCCGGCTCACGCGCACCCTCGGGTGCAAAGCCGGGAGCTGACCGCGCCCCGCGCAGACCCGGCTGCGGCGAGGTCCCCTTCCCGCTGGGCGAGGGGAGGTCTGCCGCCACCGATCGCGCCCCGGCGCTCTCCACCCAGCCGTCGGGGTGAGAAGGAGGAGTGGCCCCTCTCCGAAGCCATGCCCCCCTCTAACTGCGAAGGAACATGTCTGCAGGCGTTGTTCAATTGCGAACGGCTAATTAATTTTCCAGCACTTGTGCAGAATACTTTAAAATGGAAAAATGAAGGTCTTCGATGAAAATGAAGCTTGATGGTGCGCACCTGCCACTAATGTACATACAGTGCACCGTAACTTCCCCTCATTAGAGAGATGACTTGGGTTGAGAACGAGTCATATAGTGAAAATCACTTCAACACGTGCCTGTTCATATGCATAAACTCCTGTGTACCAGATGGCAAAATATAATGACATCTTAAACAGCTAATTGCATAAACCTTGTAATGCAGATAATTGCCGTACCAAAGTAGGAGTTAATAATTTCCCACTGTATTACCTAGCTTCAGAGTAATCCTTAAGGAAAGTTGTGACAATTCTAACACACTAAAGTTCACCAAGCGGTAATTAAAACTAGCACTTAAATCATTTGACTTTCAAACCCTTAATTACGATTCGGCAGAACTGCTTTGCGGAAACCCAGAATTTATGGATGGTTGTGTGATAACATTTAATGCCTATGCTTCATCAAGGTTGCTTTCCTAGGTCTCATGTGGCACCATATTTCAGGGAGGCAATAGGGATATATTATATTCCCCCAAATTATTCCAATTGCAGGGGACTTGCATTTTGGGGTGTAAGTGGTTAATTCTTACCCCCAGA
The DNA here is from genome assembly GCA_004027185.1 of Glis glis. Classification (NCBI taxonomy): domain Eukaryota; kingdom Metazoa; phylum Chordata; class Mammalia; order Rodentia; family Gliridae; genus Glis; species Glis glis. The sequence goes on from PVJS01012388.1 coordinate 6,095, forward strand.
TAGATCTGCTGATTATTTTCAATTTGCATTCATTTATAGAGCCCACACTATAATAACTAACTCTAAACCTTACCATGTGCCTGACATTGTTCAAAGCACCTTATTATCTCATTTGACCCTCAAAACAGATACCAGAAACACATACTATTATCATCCCCATTTTCCAAATGAAGGAGCCCAGAAGTGCTAAGTCATTTGCTCAAAGTTAGCTAGAAGAGCCAGGCGGGGTGGTGCACGCTTGTAATCCCAGTACTTGGGAGGCTGAGACAGGAGGATCCAGGTTTGGCGGCCAGCCTCAGCTACTTAGTGAGGCCCTCCGAAACTTAGTGAGACCCTATTTCAAAATAAACAATAAAAAATAGGGCTGGGGGTGTAGTTCAGAGGTAGAATGCCTCTGGGTTCAATCCCTGGTACCGCAAAAAAAAAAAAAAGTTAGCTAGAAGTACAACTTCATCCAACTATTATTTAGTGAGAATACATTTTCTTTAATCAAAGCTCACATTAGATTGCATTTTCTTTAATAAAAGTCCTGGAGTTTTAGGAATGACTGAAAGAATGTCTGTATAGGAAGAAAAGACAATTTAGCAAACATTTCTCTAGTTGTTATTTTTTAGTGCAGTGCCCGGGGTATAAGGAGAAATGTGACATAGTCCGTGACATCACAAGTTCTTAATACAGCTAGTGATGAGCCGAGGTGTACAGCTATATCGCAGCAGTGACTGTATTGTGATTGAGATTGATGTGAGTGTCGTACGAGTTACTCCCGTAGCAGGCTGTGGGTGTCATGGGAGTTTCTTAGCAGAGGTAACACCTGAGTTTTAAAAGGGAAGATCGGAGTTGGTAGTGAATAGTAGAAGATGAGCATTCCATGTGAAGGACACTGTGTATCCATGGGTCAGGGGAGAAGAGGAAGCATGGGCTGGCTGGGAGTTAAGAGGAGGTCAGTAATACAGGCTGTTAAGGCATAAGGTGGAAGAGGAGGGGGTCTAGGCAGAGGAGGTAGGCACAGGTCAGACCTCACAAAGCCTTGTTAAGGGCTTTAGGCTTTACTCTGAAAGTAGTGGGGATCCAAATGAAAGTTTATCTATTCTAGCGTGTTACTTAGGTGTTACATGAATTTCTGGATTGCAGGAAGAAGTTGTGTGCTCTTTAATAGAGGGTATGTGGCTATCCTACCCTAAAGAGGAACCCAAGCTGGAGGGCGGGCAGTCAGTCCTCATCTCTGTCAATCTTCAGTAAACCAGGTTTCCTATAGACTCCCAGCAGAGGAAATGGTCTAATTGCTAAACTCCAGATCCTTCCAGTCTCCAAGCTGGTTTCTTATTTTACACATCAAGGGAGAAATCAAAGTCACAATCCTGGCAAAAAGCAGGGCAGAAAACTTTTAGAATGCTTTTAAAACTGTTTTAAAACAGTAAATCCCATTTATGTTGGTATGGGATTAAGTGCTCAGACATTCTAATCTGGTTTAGGAAGACAACAATATCACTTTCAAACACAGCTGGGAGAAGTATACATTAATATTACTCTTCTGGCAGGGCACGGTGGCACACACTTGCAATTCCAGGTACTCAGGAGGGTAAGGCAGGAGGATCACAAGTTAGAGGCCAGCCTGGACAACTTCGTGAGACCCAGCCTAAAATTAAAAATAAAAAAGGACTGGGGATGGAACACAGTGGTTGAATGCTTGCCTAGCATGAATAAGGCCCTGGGTTCTATACTCAATATTGGGGTTGGGGGGTGAGAAAAAGAAAAAAGAAAGAAAAGCCCCAAATCCAAACCAAAACAAAACTTTTCTGGAGAACAACTAGCAATACATGTGATGTTGTTTATCTTCTGACCAGCAATTCCACTTTGAGGAATTTTGTTTTTTCTTTGTGGTGATAGGGATCAAACCCTGGGCCTTGCACATGCTAGGCATGCACTCTACCACAGAGATATACTCAAGCCCTACCGCTAGGAATTTATCCTAAGGAATTAATTGTGAACTGTTCAAGTACAGCCAGGACTCCACATCTGTGGGTTCTGTATCTGCATATCCAACCAACCAAGGATCCAAAAAATTGAGAACTGTACTGAACATGCATAGGCTTTGCCCCCTTGTCATTCATTATTCCATAAACAAAACAGTAAAACAAGTATTTACATTTTCTCAGGTATTAAAAATAGTATAGCAAAGATTTAAAGTATGTGGGAGGATGTGCATAGATTAGATGCAAGTACTATGCCATTTTATATGAGAAAATTGAGCATCCACAGATTTTGGTATCTGCAGGACAGTCCTGGTTGAAGATACCAAGGATGGAGTACACAAGTACATCCATCTAGTAATGGTAGATGGATCATTCCATTGAGGTCAGTAAGAAAAGTTGATGAAAATATTAAAATATCTGCCTTAAGGCATTGGAGAATTGGCAAAGTAGTGAAGAATTGCCTGGCCAAGATATAGAAAATGTTGTCATCTAGAGAGGGTGACTGAGAAGTGAGGTTGAAGGGACAGAGATTAGAGAACAGAAACTGTCTAGAAAGATTCTGGAAGTAAGAGTGAACCAAAAATAGAGAAACCCCAGAGGGATGAGGATCCGTTTTGAATCATCTTTAAGTTGGATTGAAGCAATTATGGCTTGCGGGTAGAGACATGTGTATCCTCTCTAGGGAAGATAGCATCAGCCTAGACTTCAAATTCTATGAACAAATTCTCAAATAAAATGATGATCATCTAATAAGAGAAGAAAATAACGAGGTATATGAAGAGACAAGATGATAGGAATGAGAGCTGGTAAAACCAACAGGCACTGGAAATAGATCCAAGGGGACTCAGGATATAAGAATTTGAGACACTTTAAAATTAGTATGCCTACAATGTATGTAAGAGACATAACTAAGTCATAAAAATACATAAAAGTTGAAAGAAAGTAAAGGAAAATGTACATTATACAAATACTAGGCCAAACATAATTGTTATAGCTACACATTGTAAAGTATTACTAGAGATGAAGAGATACTTTGCACTGAAAAAAAGATTTAATTTATAGAAAATCAATGTGCCCAATAACATAGCATAAAAATGTATAAAGCGAGATATGAACAAACTGGAAGGTGAAATAGACTAATAATCATGATGGGAAATTTTAATAAATACTTTCAATATCTAATAGAGCCTGAAAATCTCAAGACAGTAAGAATATAGATGATTTGAGCAAAATCATGATCACATTTCAATTAACAGTCATATGTATATCACTTAATGATGGCAAAATAAATGCTTTTTTCCCCAAACATATGCAAAACAAAGAAAATCTCTAAAACCTTTCAGAAAATTTCCTTCCAGGCAATTGCGCTAGAAATCAATTAGAATGATAAAAGGAGATCCCCAAATATCTGCAAACTAATACATATGGTTCTGTAGTCTCAGAGTTCAAAAAAGAAATGACAGAGAATTAGAAAATAAACTGAAAAATAATGAAAAGGTATGTAGTATAATACAGCTAAAGATATGCTTAGATTAAATTTGTAACTTCCAATAACATATATTAGAAGAGAATAAATGATGAAAATCAGTTGTTAATCATTCATTTAAAGAGTTTAGAGAAAGAGCTATAAATTAAAATTAAAGTAGAAGGTAGGAAATAATAAGATAAGAACAGAAACAAATGAAATAGAAAACAAAAAAAAAGAAAGGACCAACAAATACAAAAAAACTTTTTTTGAAGAGGCTAATAGAATTGACATACCTCCATGGAAAAAAGGAAACAGAAAAAAATGGGGGAAAAGGAACTATATAAAACAGAAAATACAAATAACCAATATCACAAATGAAAAAAAAGGGCATGATTGTAAATACCACACAAGCTAAAAAATTTAACAAAACCATAATATAAATAACTATGTAAATATATTTGAAAATTTAGATGAAATGGAAATCCCCTGAAAACCACAATTCATCGAATGGATGAGAGTATAAAAAGAAAATTCTATTATTTAGAGTAAATAATGACAATCTTGTGAAAATTAGAAGAGAAAAAGTAGTATGACTGTATTACCCTATTCAATTTATGAGGCCAGCATGACCTGAATACCAAAACTCGATGTGGAAACTTTAAGAAAAGAAAATTACATACCAATCTCTCTTATGAACATTAGATGTAGCGACTCTCAGTAAAACATTAGCAAAGAAAATTCAGCAGTAATATAGAAGTGTAATAAATCCTGATCGATTTGGTTTTATTGCAGGAATTCAAGGTTGGTTTGACACCCCAAACCCAACCAGTATACTGCATTAATTGAATGCAGGAGACAAATGACATAATCACCTAAACACATGCATAAAAACATCTGATAAAATTCAATACCCATTTATGATAAAAATTAGCAAACTAGAAATTCAGAGGGACTTGTTTAAGCAGAAAGAGTACCTACCAAAAAAAAACAAAATGAAGAGCAAACACCATATGTTTGTTAGAATGTTAAGAGCTTTGAGACTGGGAACAACATACGGATGTCCATTATCACTACTATTTAATATTGTACTGATCCTAGCTAATGTAGCAAGTCAACAAAAGAAATAAAATGTATAAGAATTGGAAAGGAAGAAGTGAACTTTCATTATTTGTATATGATATCATCGGATGCATTGAAAATACAGAATACATATGAATTATTAGAATTATTGAGTTTTGCAGATCACTAGATATAAGATCAATATATAAAAACATTGCACGTATACATTCCAGCCTCATACAAGAATAAAATTAAATTAAAAAATATTATTTTTAACAGCATAATGACTTTCAAGTGCCCAGGTATAAACCTCAGGAAACGTGTAAGAACATAACATTATTGTGTAAAAAATGCCTAAGAAAGGAGGTATAGATCATGTTTATAGTTAGATAACACACTATTGTAAATATGTTATTTCTCTCCAAAATTATCTATAGATTTAATGTATTTTCAATAAAAATCCAATATAACTTAAAAAGCAGAACTTGAAAAATTATTCCAAATGCATATGTTAATGCAAATGGCAATCAATTGCCAAGACACTTGATAAAGAATATGTTCCACTGGATTTATTTTATTTTTTATATGCTTTCATTGGTGCATTATAGTCTCACATCATAATGTAAATCATGTTGACAGTGACATACCACTGGATTTAGACTGCAGAAATCAGTGTAGTATTGCCACCTGAATAAAAAAACAAAGTAGAGATGCCAGAAAGAGACTTATGCACATATAGACACTTGATTGAAAAGATGTTGCTTCAGAGTAGTCTTGTCCAAAACTGGGCCTGTTGGCCATTAAGATGGAAAAAATCAAGTAACCTACTGCCTCACACCAGACTAAAAATAAGCAAATTATCCATTCACTCATTTATTCATTCCAGGTTACAATAGATTGAAAAGTGAAGGATAAAACAAGGAGGCATCTAGAAGATAACATAGGATAATACCTTCACAACCCTGGGTATACAAAGAATTTCTTTAAAATAGACAAACTAGAGCGCTGGACGTGGTGGCGCACGCTTGTAATCCCAGTACTTTGGGAGGCGGAGACCAGAGGATCCGGGTTCGCAGCCAGCCTCAGCTCTCTCTCTGTCTCTGTCTCTCTGTGTGTCTCTCTCTCTCTCTACTTAGTGAGGCCCTTCGCAACTTCGTGAGACCCGGTTTCAAAATAAAGTATAAAAAATAGGGCCGGGGGGTGTAGCACGGAGGTAGAATGCCTCTGGGTTCAATCCCTGGTACTGCAAAAAAAAAAAAAAAAAAAAATAGACAAACTAAAGCATAAAATTTGAAGGGAAATATTGAGACAATGAATTACACACAAAAAAGAGCTCCTTTCCCTCTGAAGACACCATTAGAAGAGTGGAAAGGATGCCACCAATAGGGGAAGATATTCATGAAAGATGTAACTGATAAGGCCTCGTAGCCAGAATAGATGAAAATAAATCCCATAGTTTAAACAAGGTTAAATCTGATAGATGAGCAAGAGGCTTGGATAGGCACTTCACAAAAGAAGATATTCAAATGGCAACAAAAATACCTATATATAAAGAATGCTCATTAGTCATTTGGGAATAAAAATCAAAACCACAATTAAATATCACACACATTGCTGGTAGAAATAAAATTGATGCAGCTGTTATGGAAAACATTTTGATGCTATCTATTAAAGTTGAAAATAAGAATATCTTACAACCTAACAATTACTCTTTAGGTATAGATCCAACATAAATGCGTGCTCTAAGAAATGTGTATAAGAAAATGCAAAGCTGCATAATTCCAACTAGTTAGAAATTGGTAACAATCTAAATTGGATTGGATAAATAAAATGGTCATGTATTCACACTTTTCAATGCTATACGATAGTGAAAAATGAGTGAGCTACAGCTATTTATAGCAACATGGGTCAATCTCACAAATATAGTATGAATCAAAAGAAGTCAAACAGCTGGGCATGGTGGCACATGACTGTAATCTCAGAGACTCAGGAGGCTGAGGATTTCAAGTTCAAGACCAGCCAGGGCAACTTGAAATTTGAGACCCTGTCTCAAAATAAAAGGAGTGCGGATATAGCTCAGTGGTAGAGGGCTTGCCTAGCATGTGCAAGGCCCTGGGTTCCAATCTCGGCATTGACAAAGAAAAGTCAAACATAAAAGACTGTAATAGTGTATGATGTAGCTTATATAAAGTACCAAAAAGAGGTCGGGCATGGTGGCTCTTGCCTGTAATCTCTGTACTTGGGAAGCTGAGACAGGAGGATTGCAGGTTCGAGGATGGCCTCAGCAAGTAGTGAGACTGGAATCAACCTAGTTAGACCCTGTTTCCAAATAAGAAATAAAACCAGACTGGGGGTGTAGCTCGAAGGTAGAATGCCTCTGGGTTCGATCTCCAGTACTACATACACACACACACACACACATACACACATACACACATACACACACACACACACACAGTACCAAAAAAAAAAAAACAATTCAAAACCAAACTGTCATGCTTAATGATACATATTTAGGTCATAAACTAGAAATGAAAGCAAGGAAGTGATATCCTTGATAGGATAAGGTTAGATAGTACTTGGGAGGGAACAAAAGGGAAGAAAGGAAGCGTGTCTAAGGTACAGGTCTTCTCCTGTTCCTTCACCTGGTTGGTGGTATCACACACATCATTTGGACACACTATTGAACTGCATATTTTTGTTTGTGTACTTATATATTTTTGTTTAGTAATATGTTTTAGTTATGCCTGCTTTATGCACACAGTTTATAAGATGAAAAATGGTACTGAACATTTAGACTGTATTGAAAAGCTTTCAGAGACCCACATTAAAGGCAGTGGCTGTCAGGGAGAGCATATGTATGGACCATGTAAGTTCCAATCACCACATCCTTCCCCTATGGCCAACAGACATTACTGATAGATTGTGGCACACTTGCCCACAGAGCCCAGCCAGCTATTCTTAATCAACCTGACTGACTCATCATGGAGTTCCAACCAATTTTCCATCCCTTTTCTATGTACCCTGACTAGTTAGATAAAGTAAAATAACCAAACCTGCTTGTATATTGGCCTAGCTCTGACTACCCTATGAAGCTCATTATATCTTGACATGAATAAAGATACTGTGCATAAAATCAACACCTTCCCACAGAGGTAGGAACCTGACCAAAGAACTCCAAAGGCATAATCCATCCTGAAAAGTGGGACTGAATATATAAATGGTAGCAATAATGTAATTCTTCTGAGAAGAGTAGATTACATTTTGTTTGTTTTATCAAAAGACAAACTAAACTGGGCGTGGTGGCGCATGCTTGTAATCCCAGTACTTGGAAGGCTGAGACAGGAGGATCACAGGTTCATGGCCAGCCTCAGGTACTTAGTGAGGCCCTCCACTACTTAGTGAGACCCTGTTTCAAAATTAAGAATAAAAGACAGGGGGCTGGGCCAGGCGTGGTGGTGCATATGCTTGTAATCCCAGTACTTGGGAGACTGAGACAGGAGGATCTGGGTTCACCGTCAGCCTCAGGTACTTAGTGAAGCCCTCCACAACTTCATGAGAACTTGTTTCAAAATAAAGAATAAAAAATAGGGCTGGGAGTGTAGCTCGGGGGTAGAATATCCATAGGTTCAATCCCTAGTAACAGTACAGGTTATACCCATAGGTTCAATCCCTAGTATACCCATAGGTTCAATTCTCAGAATACCCATAGGTTCAATCCCTAGTAACAGTTACACACACACACACACACACACACACACACACACACACCACACAGAGACAAACTAAGCACTCTTATGATCATGCGGGGGCAAGGAAGGAATAACACAAATATCCTGCCACCATGGAGTGTACCCCCAGTCCTCCAGCCCTCAGGCTATATGTGTATTTTCCCTGTTTATCACTCTGCCCCTTGATCTTTCAGTGCTATTGCTTGCCACCCCTCGTTGTCACCCCTATTCAATTCATTGAGGGTTTTTTCATTACCATCTTGGTGCCTGTAACTGTACAAGGAGGCGACACAGTGAGAATATGAGACAGACTCCCAGTTCTTAATGTCCTTTCATGAAGTTGGGGGATGTAAGACTCATTCACATTAACGAGGTAAAAATACAAGGGTAAACCTGAGTGGGATAGAAAAAAAAACTTGTAGGATTTTGAAGGTCAAAGGGATCTGTGAAAGTCTAAGTGGATGGAGAATACTTCATGGACATAGTCCTTAAATTTTTTTTTTTTTTTGCGGTACCAGAGATTGAATGCAAGGGTGTTCTACCTCCACACTACGCCCCCGGCCCTATTTTTTATACTTTATTTTGAAACCGGGTCTCACGAAGTTGTGGAGGGCCTCACTAAGTAGAGAGAGAGAGAGAGAGACAGGGAGAGAGAGAGAGAGAGAGCTGAGGCTGGCCGCGAACCCGGATCCTCCGGTCTCCGCCTCCCAAAGTACTGGGATTACAAGCGTGCACCACCATGCCTGGCTCCTTAAAATTTTTAAAAATGTTTTTATTGTAAAATTCAGTTTTCTAACATGTCTTTGGGGTTCTTTGTGGTCTTAGCTCAGGGAAACTTCTCCACCTTCAACTTCTTGTCCAGCCTATTTGCCTTTTTGTTTTTGTCTTGGGGATTGTACCCAGGGGGCATTCTACCTCTGAGCTACAACCCCAGCCCCATTTTATTCTATTTTTTATTTTTAAACAGGGTCTCGCTATGTTGCTGAGGGATTCACTAAGTTTCTGTGGCTGGCCTTGAACCTGTGATCCTCCTGTCTCAGCCTCCCAAATACTGGGATTACAGTTGTGTGCCACCACACTTGGCTTATGTATGGTGTTTTTACAGTATATGTAAGCAATGTCCATTCACTATCAATGCAATGAAATTTAGGAGGTAAGGGAATTTATGAAAAGATACATCACAAGTGGTGATAATTACCCTAGTGCATATGTCTGCCTGTGGCATCACAGAGAATATTAGGGCATGGGTAGGCCAACTTTTTTCAGTACTGCATCTGGGGTCAGTTCTAGTGACTGAAATATTATTTTCAGGCTTGGTCTAGTACCGTACTTAAAAAAACACTCCTGCCACGCTATCTCTACCTGGCTTTGTGCAGTTTAACATTTCTATCAATTATTTGCATATGGAATGGATGTTTCACTGAAAAAAATCTCTAGATGACAGAGTGCAGGGTGGAATAGTTAATACTGCAGGTGATAGGATCAAGATTTAAAATAATGTTGATAAGTCTGAACATTGGTCCAAAACCACAAGATGATATCCCAAAGAGATATATATTCAAAGTTCTGTGTTTAGATTTAAAAATAAAATCAATGGCACAAATATATATGCCTAGCTTTATGTCAGTAGAATGGAAAAAACTATTTAGAGGTTTTAGCTGATCATTGAAGGAAGTTACAGGCATCAGCAAGAATCCTCCCCCAAACCCCAAAGACTTAACTTACAAAATCAACACACATAATAGATGAGGTGAGATCCATGCAAATGCATCTTCAAGGGGTGAAACTGGAAATGCAGTTTCACCCCTTGGTGATCTGCATGATCAGTAGTATTAGGTGGCATGATCAGTAGTATTACGTCTAAAAGAGATGGTGTCAGTCCAAAGTTAGATAAAGGACGAACAGCATGACACACAAAAAATGAAGACCCAGACTGGACCAATTTATATGGTGTCAGAGGACAGATAAGAGCCTTTTAGTATGACGTAGCTGGTGAATAAGTATATAGCTTTAGGATCACCCACCTGCCTGGCTTTAAAACCACATTAACAAAGTACTGATAATGAAATGTGGGGGCAAGTGATTAGTACTCTGGCAATTCTTAGCTATAGTAGGAGAACCATGATCCCAATGTATGGAGTAGTGCGTATTAAATAAGATGATGTGTGAGGTGCTTGGTCTTCGTCGAGGCTCGCTGCTTGTTAGTGGCTATTATGGTTCTCCTCACTGTAGATCCATGTGCTGGCCTTTTGTCTTTTGTGGGATTCCATAGATGTTTGTTTCTGTAAGAGCTGGCATCATTTTTAGTGAGCTAAGGAAAAGATCAAATTCCTGAATGTTTGACCCTGGAACTACAGTTAACAGTTATTTTTAAAATAAAATTCATTATACATAGTTACCATGTAATGATACCATAGTAACTAGGCTAAACAGACCATAAAGAAATATTTTATTAAATTATAAAAAGCTGTACTCTAAAAACAGCATGAACAGACTGAAATATATGCAGGGTTCCAGAGCCTCAGGATGACCAAAGAGCTAGAAATGCTAAAGGGAGTTGGCATCTCCAGTCTCTGACGACGTGTCAGGTGGCAGAGGATGCAGATTAGTTTACCTCCTTGAAAGAGGGCCTCTATATGGAAAGGAGCTGCCTAGGGCACAGGGAGCTTCTCTTCCCTGAAAACAGGTATTGGAGGTTTCTGACAGGTTGGCCATCGAAGAACAGCTTTTTGGATCTGTATTTGGATCTGTATGTAAGTTTGGGCATAGGCTAAGAACTTTACCAGTCATCATAATCTTGAGTCCCCATGAAAACCTTACAAAATAAACAGGGTCTAGAACTCTGTCTTTGCCTTCTAAATCCAATGTTTAAAAAAAAGAGTTCTGAGGTCACCTATATCAGTATCACTCACTTAACATGTCTATAAAGAAATATGGATACTTGTGCCATATTTATTTTCTTTTTTTCTATTTTTTTGTGTATGTGTGTGTTACTGGGGATTGAACCCAGGGGCATTCTACCTCTGAGCTACACCCCGAGCCCTATTTTATTTTATTTTGTTATGGTACTGGGGATTGAACCCAGGGGACATTCCACCTCTGAGCAATACCTCCAACCCTATTTTATTTTTTGTTTGAAATAGGATCTTGCAAGGTGGCTGAGGTTGTCCTTAAACTTGCAATTCTCCTGTCTCAGCTTCCTAAGTACTAGGATTACAGGTGTGCACCACCATGCCTGACTTATTTTTTATTTTGAAACAGGATCTCACTAAATTGTGAAGGGCCTCACTAAGTTGCTGAGGCTGGCTGCAAACCTGCGATCCTCCTGCCTCAGACTCCCCAGTACTGGCATTACAGGTGTGCACCACCATACCTGGCTGATTCAGGAATTCTGGAACAGGGTGCAGGAAACTGCACTGATCCCAGTCAAATGCTTTCCCCACTACTCTGCTAAACTTTCTATTATAATATCAATTTTATGATTCTGTTCTTGTAATGAATATATATATATACACATACATACATACGTGCAAATATATTATATATGTAATTATATATAATATATATTATACATATTATATATAATTTTTTTCAGTACTGGAGATTGAACTCGGGGGTACTTTACCACTGAGCCACATCCCTACCCCTTTTTATTTTTTATTTCAAATCAGGGTCTTGCTAAGTTGCCCAGGCTGGCCTTGAACTTACAATCCTCCAGCCTCAGCCTCCTAAGTAGCTGGGATAACAGGTGTGCATCACCACACCCTGCCTCACAATGGATATTTACAACCACATACTAAACACTGTTTCAGAGGCTGGTGGATACAGTGGTTCCTTCTTATTGGAGCTTCTTTCTGGGGGAGGGACACACTTGTGAAATAAGCAAATCAATGACAATCCAGGACCATGTCATACTGCCAGAGAGGCTATACCAAGAATTAACCAGGGTGCTGCTGCTGGGTGGGAGGGGTGTCTCTGGACAGGGCACCTCGATGTGACACTGAGTGGAATGAAGAGAATGAAGCCGCCATGCAGAGGTCGGGGTTCCAGCCGAGCAGTTGTCTAGTGTCAATGCCCTATGAGGAGAAGGAGCTGTAGTGCTTATGGGGCAGAGACAAGGCTACTGTGCTGGAGTATTCGAAGTGAGGGGACACTGGGGTTCAGGCGGGGCAGGTCATGGTATCCAGATCATGCACAGCTTTGAAAGCCAGGGAAACATTTGAGTTTTGGAGATAAAAGCCATTGGTGGGTTGGGGAGGGTATACTTTGATTTACATTTTAAAAAGGTCTCTTGCTGTTGTACAGACTCTATAGGTGTGTGATGCCCAGCTACTACATCTATCATCACTACCATTGCAGAGGACTGGATTTTTATGGGTTTCTCTGTTAACACTACACAGCACTTTATAGTTTACGAAGCATTTTTATTATTTTTATTTTTTATTTTTATCTTTTGCAGGGCTGGCAGTCAGACTTAGGACCCCACACATGCTAGGCCAGCACTCTACCACTGAGCTACACCCCAGCCCTGCAAAGCACTTTTATGTACACTGTTTCATGGAATCTTCTAAAAAGTCCTATGAGACTTTTATTCCTATATTCTTCATTTTACTGATGAGGAAGCAGCTTATAAAGGAAGAGATTTTTCTCAGGCCACATGTCTTCTAAAGGAAGGCATTTGGAAATGGGAATATTTTTACATAAAACTCTGGATTTTTGCTTTGGAAAAACTGAAGATCTTCTCCACTGAACCCACATTCCTCATGGAGGCTGTGGGCTGGCGCTGACGGGGTCCCCCTCTAAGTCCTATCATGCCAGATCCCCTTCAGTCCTTTTTACCATTTGCTTGACCCCTGGATACATCTAAGTTCCAGATGTATCCAAAGTTCCCTGCTTTCAGGTGTCTTTAGCCTGCCTCTTTGGTACTTTTTCCCAAGCCATTTTTTGCTTCCTCCGTCAAACCTGTTCCCAGAAAGATAAAGAAAGAAGCTGATACAAATGCATTGCTCCTAATCGGGACTCTGTGAGCTTGTTTTCTTGGGAGCTTAGCCTGGTGGACCTGGGCCTGACAGTGCCTGCCTCCATCCCTCCCTCCCTCCCTCCCTTCCCCTCCCTCCCTCCTTTCTTTGGCAAATAAGAATTCTATGTATTAATAGTGTACAATATGATCTTTTGAAATATGTATGCATTGTGGAATGGCTAAACTGAGCTAAGTCACGTACTTATTTTGTGTGTGTGTGCTGAGAGAACAAGATTGTTAGCGATTTTCAGGAATATAATACATTGTTAATAACTATAGTCATTATGATGTACTTATATGATGTACATAGTATCTTTTGAACATATTCCTCTCATCTAACTGAAATTTTGTATCCAGTTACCAACATCTCCCCAATGCCCCTCTCCCGTAACCATCCTTCTACTCTCTGCCTCTATGAGTTCGAATTTCTTAGATTCCACTCATGAGTGACATCATGCAGGATTTGTCACTCTGTGCCTACATATCTCACTTAATGGAATGCCCTACAGGTTCATTCATATTGTCACTAATGACCAGATTTCCTTCTTTTTAAAGGTTGAATCATATTCCAATGTGTGTGAGTGTGTGTGTGTGTGTGTGTGTGTGTGTGTGTGTGTGTACACCTGTTTTTTAATCTACTCATTAGTTGATGGGTTCTTAGGATGATTTCATATCTTGGCTATTGTGAATAATGTTGCAATAAACATGGGGATGCAGATGTCCAGTGGTGGGGTTGCTGAATCATACGGTAGTTATATTTTTAGTTTTTTTGGGGAAAATCCATACTGTTTTCCATAATGGCTGTATTAATTTACATTCCCACCAGCAGTGTGCAAAGGTGCCTTTTCTCCACATCCTCACCAATACTTGTTATATTTCAACTGATAGGTTTCTTTGATGTCTGTGCTTTAGCTTATACATTTATGCAAACATTGCCTTCCCTCATAATGTAGCTTCCTGAGATACTGATTCTTCAGGGAAAAAAAATCCTTGTTTATCCTATGCTTGCCCATTACTTTATACTCTAGATGGCTAGTAAGCCCCCTAAAATTATATGCAAAAATTTGTGTTTGTATGCACTTTTCTAGGACCAGGGTTCATAGCCTTATCTGGATTTTTCAGGGGGAATTATGGTCCAAAGTGTTACTTCTGCATGGGATTAAGATTCAGTTACTACAATCAGAGCCTGGTTCTGCCACTAAGTAACTCAGAAGTTCCCCACATCTCTGACCTTCATTTTACCCATCTAAAAATGTATTTATTAATACTGGTCTTGTGGAGCCAGGATGAAATGAGATGATATACAGAAAGTATCTGGCACACACAAGTCACTCTTCAGAGTGTGGCAGAAATCACTGTTATTGCTGGCTTGTTTATTGGGTCTGCCTTCTCCAAGTAAATCCTGGGTGACTATTATATCTGAATGTTCTGGACTGGAATGTGTCTCCCTAAATTAACATGTTGAAGTCCTAACATTAAATGCAACTGTAATTGGAAAATGGTCTTTTAGGGGATAATTAAGGTTGAATGAGCCCTAAGGGTAGGGAACCAGAGTGGTAGGATTGGGGGCTTATATGAAGAGGAAGAGTGAGCGATTTCTCTCTTTCTCTCCAGGTGCACACACACGGAAAGACCATGTGAGGACCCAGCAAGAAGGAGGCTGTTTGCAAGCCAGGAGGAGAGCCCTTACCAGACCCTGGTCATGCTGGCACCCTGATCTTGGACTCCTAGCCTCCAGAGCTGTGAGAAAATGATTTTTTATTTTTGAGTCATCCAGTCTATGGTATTTTATGATGGCAGCCCAAGCTGACCAAGACAATGTCTGACCCTGTCTCCTGTAGAATAGGGACAACTGGAGGAGTCCCTATTCCT
Organism: Glis glis; assembly: GCA_004027185.1. Lineage (NCBI taxonomy): Eukaryota > Metazoa > Chordata > Mammalia > Rodentia > Gliridae > Glis > Glis glis. Next base: position 21,218 of record PVJS01012388.1, read on the forward strand.
TCCCTGGAGTGAGGACAGTCTGGTATTGGTCTTGCTGCTATAAAGTTTGGGACTTGTTGTGCTTGAACTGTAGTGGGAGGAGGGGGTCGCCAAAATGCTGTTTTTTTTTTTTTGCAGTACTGGAGATTGAACCCAGGGGCATTCTACCTCTGAGCTACACCCCCAGCCCTATTTTTTAAAATTCTTTATTTTGAAACAGGGACTTGCTAAGTTGTTGAGGACCTCACTAAGTAGCTGAGGCTGGCTGCGAACCCGGATCCTCCGGTCTCAGCCTCCCAAGTACTGGGATTACAAGTGTGCACTACCACGCTTGGCTAATGCTGTTTCCTTTTAATGATCAACCTGGTGCACACACCCAAGCTTCTGTTTTCCTATGGAGTGATCTATTTGCCTATTGACTAGAGCTCTATCCTAGTTATCAGACTGCTGAAGAAGCAATATGGTGGAATGATTAGAGATGTGTATTCTAGAGCCATCCTGCTTCGATCAAAATCCCATTTCAGCTACTTACTAGCTATGTGACCTTGGCAAGTTGCTTCGCCCCTCTGTGCATTAATTTCCTCACTTGTAAGATGGGGCTCATAAGAGTGCCTATGTGAAAGGATCACTTGAGGATTAAATGATTTAATATGTGGAAAGTGCTTAGAACAGTGCTTGGCACATAGTAAACCCTATATAAAGGCAAGCCATTATTATAATTACTTGACTTGGGCTCCATCTCTCACCCACCTTGGGTTGGCTTTCTCCCCTGATGGTCTAGGACTTGTTTCCTTTTAAAGCAGCTAATCATTGGAGGCCTATCCCTTCACCTGTATCTCTAGTCTCTATAATCTACTCCTAGACTTAACCCGTTGGGTACGCACTTCAGTGTTGAATTACTCTTCCTTGTAATGCAAAGCCCTACCCAACCCAGATAATAGAACAAAGATGTGGAATTAAGGCTGATAATGTAAAGCCTTTCTCTGTTCCTAAATGATAAAAAGGGGGGATTATTCATTGTATCTCTATACAAGGGCTCATCTGCCAAGAAGTTTATGAGCCACCTTTAATTGGGGGAGAAGAAGGGGAATAGAATTTAGAGGTTCCAAAATATGGTGGCGAAGGGTTCAAATCACATGAGGCACTGGTTCCTATGTAGATCCTGAGATTCTTCAACCAGAGCTTCTGTTTCAGTAGGTCTGGAAAATTGTGCTTTTAATAAGTACCTCGGGTATTTCAAATGCATCTGTTTAGCTGACTTATAGTTAAGAATTACTTGGCTGGACATTCTTTCAAGGTCTCTTTTAGCCTTTGCAATGTAAGGTTCTAGAATGAATGCAAGGATTAGGGGGTATAAGGAAATAATTTAGAGAAATGTACTATATCAACACGTCACCAAGGTGAACACCTGGCTGACAAAACCACAACCTGACACATCGATGTCAGGTTTTGCCTACATCTTATCTAAATGGGGTGCTAGATCACTCTGGTATGTAGCAACCAAAAAAACTTATGGTGACCAGGTCAGCAGATGGAATCCCAGAGCACGCTATCATAGCTCAATTTGTGAAATAGTCTGGGAAGGACTACTGGAATGGTGTTCTCATTTAATGTGCTATAAATTACCTACCAGGCAAGATGAATAACTGACAACCATGGAACGTTTATTTGCAAGAATGAACTGTCCGTGGTAGCCAAGATCTTCTATGAGCTAACTACAATTCCGGGATGGCTGGAGCAAGAAGCATCCTTGCAGGGGAGGCCTAAATCTTGGAAACGACCGCTTAGGAGATAAAATGCCATCCTCATGTATTTAGCTAAGACAGTCAGGGATTTGCTGAGAAAGCTAGCTGGTGTCAGGGGGGCTGCAGGCACTGCACATTAAAAGGCATCTCCCCTCTGCCGAGTGTTTAATTTGGCCTTGTAAAGTGTATGAAGTGTAGGCATTTAATTTGTTTGACAGAAGCAAGCCCAAAGCACCTCCTGTAATATGGTGCCGCACGGTTTCATGACTCTTACCACATGTTAGGCACAGTCTGGGTGTCTGTATTAAATAAGCATCAAGTTGAAACATGAGCTTGACAAAGGTCTGTTTTAATTAAAAGACTCAAACTGCTCTCTTCTGATCCTGGTGGAGGGACATGAGGGAGAACACCATCCACCCCTGACCCAAGGAATGCTTTTCTCTTTCCTATAGGAGGCTGAAGATGCTTGGGGCAGGCAGGTAGGACTGTATCAGTGGGTCCTAGCATGTCTGGTGCTGCTGGTCTCCATAACATTCTCTTTCCTCTAACAATGCTGGCTATCTGCCACAATATCAATTATCTCTAGCTGAGACAGTAATGATCTAGGATACCACTTTTTCAGTATAACGTCTTAGCAAACTAGAATTAGGAAACACTACAAAATCCAAGCACTTTGACACCCCACGCATTAATATCCAGCTGCTCATAAATCAACCATCTCCATCAAGGTTTTCTGCTTCAAGCATGTTAAATGACCATCTTTAAAAATGATAGCAAACAGTCCTCAAATCTGAGAATTCTATTGCTTCCTGTTATTTGCTTAAGCTAGGTCGTTTGTGCAAGAGGAGAAAATAATTCTCGACTTCTCTCAGAAAGTGTGAGACATGATATATCTACCTTCAAAGCTGAATTGTGGCTCCTTTTTTGGATGGTCCATGCTCAATTTCCATTTCCTTTCTATCTCATCTCTTGCCACGTTTCCCTTGTTCTGTTCTCTGAACTCCAGATATGTTGTCTTCCTGGGTTCCTTCTAATGCACCATGTGCTCTTCTGCCCCCAAACCATTGAAATGGGCATCTCTGTACTAAGAACCCCCCTCACCACCCGTCCCTGCCCCAAGCCCCTTCCATTAGTCCTTTTGTTCCTTAATTCATTTAACAAGTATTTATTGAGAGGCTGAATGTGTGAGTGAATGCCACCAATTGAAAAATCCTCATAACACTTACATTCCTAAAGGGGGGGCTTAGATCATAAATAAACACAATAAGTCAATTACATAGCATGCTACAAGCAGATAATTGATATGGAACAGTAGAAAAGGGCAAGGAATATGAAAATTGCTTGCAATTTTATTTATTTACTTTAGGGATGGGGCCTCACTATATTGTCCAGGCTGGCTCTAACCTCCTGGGCTTAAGTGATTCTCCTGCCTCAGCCTTCCAAGGAGTTATAACTATGGGTGCGTGCTACTACACCCAGCTCACTGGTTTCAATTTTTCAATAGGGTGGCAGAGAAGTCTTTACTGGTATGGTGGCATTTAAATTAATTCTCAATGGTCCTTAGAATTCAGCACAAATTAGCTTCCTTGGGGACATTTCCCAGACTAGGTCTGTCAGCAGGTCCTAGAATGTCTGACTAGGCTATACCCTATTATATACTCTCATAATTCCCAGTCCTTTCCATTCATAGCTCTTAGCACTGTTTGTAATTACATGCTCATGTGATTATTTATTAAAGAATGTCCTGTCTGCTATGCTGTATGCACCATGAAGGCAAAGATGAGATCCTTTTTGATTACTTATCTATCTCCAAAGCTAGCTCAGGGCAAGTGCTCACTACATATTTGTTGAATGAATCAAAGAATCTGCATAGTATGAATAAAAAGATTCATCCAGGCTACATTAGCGGAACCAATTGAGATGATGAATATGTGAGTCCTTTTTATTAGTTGCAAAGTTCTATAAACATGCCACTCATCATCATTTCTGTAGATAAGAGGCACCCTTGTACCCTTGTGTAGTTGTGTTCATCGACATTGCATTATCCTGAATCTCCTTTATGGAGTCAGTGCGGTTTGGTGGATAATCAGACTGCCGGATCTATGATGACTCTTAGCTCTGCCACTCTCTTGTGACCTCAATGTGCCCCTAGTTCCTCATCTGTAAAATGGGATGATTAGATGGGAATGATTGTGCATGCCTCTAATACCAGCTACTCTGGAGACTGAGGCAGGAGGATTGTGAGTTTGAGGCCAGCCTGGGCAACACAGTGAGACCCTATCTCAAAACAAAACAAAACAAAACAAAACAAAACAAAACAAAACAAAACAAAACAAAACAAAGCAAAGCAAAGCAAAACAAAACAAAACAAAACAAAACAACAAAACAAAAACCAAGAACAAATAAAGTGGGATGATAATAGTACCAACCTCAAGAGATACTGTGAGGATTAAGAGTGTTATTATCTGTAAGGTGGTTACAGGAAGGCCTGCATATAGTAGGTGCTCCATAGATATTATCACAGCTGTGGTTGCTGTTATCCTTTACCATGCTTTTAACTGCAATCCAGGTATTTATTTATTGACTGAACTCTCTCTTGGTTTCTTCTTAGAGGTGGAAAAGCTAGTAATTCCTACTTCAGGATTTTCTTCAAATATAAGTCAAACAGTAAGGGTGACTCTCTTGCAGGCTCCATCCTGTAGGCTCTAGCATCTGCTAGATTTCACCACAGTGACTTTCATTTGGTATTGGTGGTGGCCAGTTTCCAATGGTTTTGGCCTTTGATGGCTAAGGAAATTGGGTTCAAATCCTGGTTCTGCCACTTATTGGTTGAAAGATCTTTGGCAAGATATTAAATGCTTTGATGTTTATACTTTCATTTATAAAATGGGAGTTGTATTTTCCCAGCATCAAACATGCATTTTAAATGGAATCTGCTGGAGAAACAATGCCATTGTGGTCTGTGATGGCATCTCTGAGGAGCGTCCTATATCAGAAAACTAAACTCAACAGGTCTGGAACATGTACGTCCTAAAATGATTCATGGTACTGGCAGAGATCAGTGCAAGAAATGCAGGATCCATTTGATGTTCTATAATCTTAGAAAACAGTTATTTTTAAAATGTTATTTTCATTATCAGAAATGTATCAATTTATATAGAACTAACTAAATAGAAATACCAAACCAAATATAGTTTGTAGATTGCAGACAAACTTTACAAAAATGACTTATTTTTGATTAATAAATGTTAGGTTTTTTTTAATGGTACTGGAGACTGAACCCAGGGCCATTCTATCTCTGAGCTATTTCAGTCCTATTTTACTTTTTATTTGGAAACAGGGTGTCACTAAGTTGCTGAGGGCCTCACTAAGTTGCTGAGGCTAGCCTTGAACCTGTGATTCTCCTGTTTCAGCCTCCCAAGTACTGGGATTAGAGGCCAGTGCCACCATGCCTGGCTAGTTAGAAATATTTGATGGTGTACCAAACACAGGTGCTAAGGAGAATCTTCTTCCATGTTCAAAGTTATTGTTTGATTATTGCAATTAGGAATTGCCTCATTGCGCGCGTGTGTGTGAATGTGTAATTGTGATAAGAATTCCAAAATGTCTCTTCACATGCACATAGATTCTAAACTTCCTTTTTTTCCCCTCCCCTGGATATTTTGCTAACCTTAGCTGATAATTTTCTCCAACTGTTCCCTTGCAAAATATGCTTTTCAATATGTCACAGTTGAACCCTTCAAATTAAGTTCCACTTCAAAAGACCTGGTTTCAGTTTCCAAACCATCCTTTCCCTCGTGTTTTGGGTTTTTGATGAGCGAATGTTTACTGTGTGTAAGTGGAAGGCTCCCAGGAAGGCTTTTCCAGTGCCCTTGGTGTTCCAGATGTTGGATAAATTGGAAATCCATGAGTCTGAAGTTAAAGGAGAATTGAAATTATGTGTGGACATGAACCAAGTGCTCAGAGGGCAGCACACTGCTCTCCACTGGCGGCAGCAGAATCGAGGGATTTATTTTCAACTTATTGGCTTAAAATGTGAAATCTAGACCTGAGGGGTGTAGCCTACC
>PVJS01012388.1:27108-44081 GCA_004027185.1 Glis glis
CTTAATGCCAAAACTACTCATTTAAATTCATTGGACAGTTTTCTTTCTTTTTTTTTTTTCCGTACCGGGGATTGAACCCAGGGGGGTTCTACCTCCGTGCTACACCCCCGGCCGTATTTTTTTATGCTTTATTTTGAAACCGGGTCTCACAAAGTTGCGGAGGGCCTCACTAGGTAAAGAGAGAGAGAGAGAGAGAGAGAGAGAGAGAGAGAGAGAGGGAGAGAGAGAGGAGAGAGAGAGAGGAGAGAGAGAGAGTGCGCGCGCGCGCTGAGGCTGGCCGCGAACCGGATCCTCCGGTCTCCGCCTCCTAAAGTACTGGGATTACAGGCCTGGCAGTTTTCTTTTCTTGGTGAATGCTCAAGTCCCTTACTTGTTTCAGCCAATGTCTTTGATGATATTTAATGGCCTATAAAATAAGATGTGGCATTCAAGGCTCCTCCTGGTATGAATTTTGTTTATCTCGGCACCCCTATTCCCTCTAGTTCCTCTACTGGGCTCACTGTGCTCTAGCCAAAATCAGGTCCTTGCTGTTCCTCCTCATTCACTGAGCACCTATTCTTGGCCAAGTGCTACTTCATTAACTTAAAAAAATATTTAAACCCCTCCATTTTTTTTCTGGGAGGTAGTTATTGTCATGCACATTTTATAGAGAATGATACTGAGTCTCAGAGATGTCAGGTGACTCTTTAAGTTCATGGGCTAGTATGTGAATGACTGATTATTGGAGCCCAGGTCTATACTGTGAAGCCACAGTGGGAGGGGCTCTTCTTATCATGCTATGATGCTTTCCCCCCAAAAACACACCCTTGCTGTCTCGTTCTGCACTGTTCTTCCATGTGGCAGCAGAATGCTGTCCCTCTCCCCAAAGATAGATATCCATGCCGCAGTCCCCGGAACCTATGAATTTGTTACCTTACACGGCAAAGGGGAATTAAAAGTTCCAGGTGGAATTAAGGGAGATGATCCTGGGTTATTCAGGTGGAAGTTCAGTGCATGAAAAAATGGAAGAGAGAGGCAGAGGAGGAGAAGAACTCAGAGGTTCAGAGAGGGGCATATGGCGATGGAAGAATGGTCATAGAGGAGCAACGTTGCTGACTCTGAAGTCAGAGAAAGGGACCATGACCAAGGAGAATCCCTTGGAGCCTCTAGACAAGGGACCTAGGAAAGGGAGTGGTTTCTCTCCTGGAGACTCCATAAAGGAACACAGCCTTGCCAACACCTTGATTTTTAGCCCAGTGATGCCCACGTTATACTTCTTTTTTTTTTTTTTTTTTTTTTTTTGCGGTACCGGGGATTGAACGCAGGGGCGTTCTACCTATGCGCTACACCCCCGGCCCTATTTTTTATTTTATTTTGAAACTGGGTCTCACGAAGTTGCGGAAGCCTAAGTAGAGAGAGAGAGAGAGAGACAGGGAGAGACAGAGAGCTGAGGCTGGCCGCGAACCCGGATCCTCCAGTCTCCGCCTCCCAAAGTACTGGGATTACAAGCGTGCGCCACCACGCCCGGCTTCCCACGTTATACTTCTAACTTATGGAACTCAAAGATAATAAATTTGGGTCATTATAAGCCACCAAGTTTCTGGAAAATTTTTTTTTAGCAGTAACAGAAAATGAATATACCTCACAGGAAACATCTCTTCTCTCCACACTTGAGCTGCCTGCACATCATAACTGGGCTGAAACCCACCATTCCCACCCACCCCCTCAATATGCAAGTCTGCTCTCAGGGAGGGTCTGAGGTCAACACCCTGATCAACTGCACCACGCTAGCCAGAGCTGACAGAAGCTGAGTGAAGGAATCCCCTTGTCTCAGAGAAGCTGAATGACTTGTTCAAGGTCATACAGAGGGCAGTGACAGGATGAGAGCCCAAACCCAGGGCTCCTGACTTCCGCTTCTACCCGCTTACAAGGAACACCTCCCCCAGAGTTTGGGCATTTTCCAAAGATATGTTTCTTGATATTGAGCTGTTGATAGTATCAGGATTTTCAGAACCAGTCAATAGGTTGGGGGGCCTTTATGTGATTGGATCCTTGGAAATCATACTAAATGAACCTGTGGGGAGGCGTGTGACTGAATGAATCCACCAACACCAGTTTCATATATTCAGTCAATAGCATGTGCCAAGTAGTGTGTCAAGTCCTTTTTTTTTGTGTGTGGTACTGGGGATTGAACCCAGGGGCGTTCTACCTCTGCGCTACACCCCCGGCCCTATTTTTATACTTTATTTTGAAACCGGGTCTCACGAAGTTGCGGAGGGCCTCACTAGGTAGAGAGAGAGAGAGAGAAAGAGAGAGAGAGAGAGAGTGAGCTGAGGCTGGCCGCGAACCCGGATCCTCTGGTCTTCGCCTCCCAAAGTACTGGGATTACAAGCGTGCGCCACCACGCCCGGCTACAAGTCCTGAAAATTAGAAATGAATAACATAGAGTCCGTGCCCATCAGAAGTCATGGTATAGGCTGGGTATAGTGGCACATGCCTATAATCACAGTACTTGGGAGGCTGAGACAGGAGAATTGCGGGTTTGAGGCCAGTCTCAGCAAGTAGTGAGACTCTCATCAACCTAGTGAGACCCTGTTTCAAATAATAAAAATAAAAAGGGTTTATCTCAGAGGCAGAACACCTCTGGGTTCAATCCCTAGAACTACACACACACACACACACACACACACACACACACACACATACACACACACAAATTCATGGTTTAGTGGGTCAGAGGTGGGAAGGGAACAGATATTATAAATAGAAATTGCAGTGTCTGTGGGAAGTGGCACGATAAAGTGAAAAATCATAGTCACTAGCCAACCTAGAGTAAGGGGATTCAGCCAGGTCCGAGGCTTCTGGAGAAGGCAATGCGTTGGCTGGGTTTTGAAGCAGGAGTAGCAGTTGGCCTGTGGAGAAGCAGGGAGCATTTTAGCCTAGAGGAGCAGTAGGGTTGGACTGGCCAAGGCAGTCGAATAAATCTGGGAGGTTTGCTATTCTCTGTACCTTCCACCAAAGTCTCAAAGCCAGCTCCAAGAGTCGACTGATAATTCACTGAATTCCGGAATGGCCCAGCTTCATCTGTCATCCAGGCTCAGGTTTAGATTAGATGGCCAGTGTGTAGTGTGGGGAAGTAGAAGGAATTATGAGACGCAGGTGTGAATCTTGCCTCTGCTCCTTCCCAGCTGTGGGGAGTAAGTGTATCAACCTTTTATGCCTTAGTCTCTTGTTTCTGAAAGAGGAAAGTGAATTCCTCCCTTGTAGGGGTGATGTGCAGACCGTGAATGCCCATCAAGGCAGTTGACATAGAGCATCATACAGATGGCAGCTGTTGTGATCAGCTTTGAGGATAAGGCTCAGATCTGCTCTCTCTCTCTCTCCGGCTTTGTCCTGTTTTACTGTAGGCATAGTGTTGTTCAAGAGTTCTTTCTAGTCTGCAGATAGTTCTAATCTAGGTGCAGGGAGTTCTCACTGGCCCATAGTAGGTTGGGAAAGGAGGTGTTAGAGAAGTCTGGCTTCAGCTAAAAGTGTGAAGTCTACCATCTTATGGTCCACTTTCCATGCAGCTTCTAGAATCTTCTTTCTGAAGTGTGAAGCTGACCATGCTTAAAAGCCTGAAAGGCATTCCTTTCACGGTCCGTGGCTGCCTGTCCAGTGGGAACTGCTGTCCTCTACCCCACATACTCAGCTTCAGGTGCTCCTTCCTTCCCCTGGATGATGTGCCTGCTCCCCTGGCTGTGCTGTCTGGAACATCCTCACTTCATCATTTTTCTCTGGACAACTATCCCGTCTGAGGCAGGTCAAATGTCTCTCTGGAGAGCCTTCCCTGATTTCTCCCCTGAGTCAACCATTCCTCCTTTGTACTATCATGGTGTCCTGTACAGGTCTCCTAGTATATTGTGCACATTAAACTAAATTTAATTATTTATTCATCTCCCTCTCCACCAGGCTGGGTGCTCCTGGAGAGCAGTTTTGTGTCTCATTCATTTTTGTATTTCTGGCACATACTAGGGACTCAATAAACATTTGTTGAGTGACCAGTTGACTAACAAATGAATGAAAAGCAGACAGGTCTTTGGGATTTTCTAGGAGCTAAGTCTTGTAGAAAGGTGGTTTGGGAGTCCTGTAAGTAATTACACTATCACGTTTTGTAACGGATTGGTGCTAGCCAGGGAATGACAGTATGTCCAAAAGGTAATGAATTAAAACCTTGCTTTGGCATATCCCCTTTCAGAAATGGGAGCGGTCTTTCAAGTGACTTGAAAAATAGGCTTCAGTACAAGTGTAAGAAAATATGTGCAATTAGACGCAATCAATAAGGTTGTCCTTGACTAATGCCTACGTTTACGGGAGTTTAATTAAATTATGAAAAAGGCCTTTCTGATGGCACTGTCAGTCTGGCTTAACATGTATGGACATGAGCTCTGCGTAAGATTTTCTTTCAAGATTTCGAGACCCTCAGTGGACACAAAGACCCAGAGAAGTATCAACCCATTGCTTACAAGGGAGGTGAGTTTGAGAAAGCAGGGAAGCCAACACAGTTTGTTGGGGTGCTGGTGGAAATAGTCATCCTGCAGAATGCTCTTTGTCCCCTCAGTCATTCATTCAGAAAATATTTCTTCAGTATGGACTATATGTCAGGGACTATGATAGATCCTAGCAATGTTCTGGAGTGGAAAAGTTAGACTCAAACACACACATGCACACACACATATATCTAATTATAAATTATGGTCATTAGGTTTATGTTTCCCATTGCCTTGCCCAGAATACCCTATCTTCTTTATTTTGCTTATATAAATTAAACATCCTTGCAATAAACAAGAAGTAAAGAAAAATGAGCCAGGTGTGGTGACCCACACCTGTAATCCCAGTACTTGGGAAGCGGAAACAGGAGGATTGCAAGGTTCAAGTCAAGCCTCAGCAACTTAGACCCTAAGCAACTTAGTGAGAACTTGTTTTAAGATAAAGAATAAAAATAGGGCTGGGGGTGTAGCTTGGAGGTAGAGTGCTCCTGGGTTCAATCCCCAATACCAAAAAAAAAAAAAAGTAAGGAGAAATGCATTCAGTACAAAAATACATCGAGTCCACAACATGTCAGATATTGTGCTAGGTATTAAGGGACACAAAAAACCCTTGAAAGGGCTTAGTGCTCTAGTCGGAGAAACAGACACATAAACAATAAAAATGAAGAGCGTAGTGCTAGGGGTAAGCACAGTTGCTGCTAGAGGAACACAGAGAGAGGCGCTCCAGGCCCATCTTCTCTGAGTCCCTCCCTCCGTCCCTCCCTCCATCCCTCCCTCCCCCCCATGTTCCCCCTCTGCCCAGTGGTAGAAATTGAATATCATCACCAACACTTTCACTTAGCAGAGCCAGCTTTGGCTAGAACTCAACTCTGCACCTCTGCCTCCCTCCTGTCTCTCACAAGCAGAGGAAGGGTGAGGCTGCAGGCAGGACCATCCTCCCTGGGAAGGTAGGAGAGACATACAAATGGCTGCAATTAGCATCTCCTGGTCAGAGCTGAGGAGCTGCATAGGGGTGGCGGTTCTGAAAGCTGCAGGGGTGTTCGGAGCTCACCTGGACTGTCCATCGCACATGGCTCCCAGGTGCTGCAGATGGAGGGCCTTCTGTCAAAGGCTGAAGTAGAACCAGTCACAGCCCAGAGATACTCTGCTAAATTTTCTTTTTTTTTAAATTGGGGATTGAACCCAGGGGCATTCTACCAATGAGCTACACCCCAACCCTTCAAAAAAAAAAAAAAACCTTTTTTTAAAAAAATTTTGAAACAAGGTCTTGCTAAGTTACTGTGTTTTGGCCTCGAACTGGCAGTCCTCCTGTCTCAGCCTCTCAAATACTGGGAGTACAGGCACACAACACCAAGCCTGGCTTACATTTTTATATTTGAAATGAATTTAATTTCACTGATTTAATTTCAAATACTTTTGAAAGAAAAGAGCCACTCAATAAAATAAGTACTGAAATAGCAATAGTATCATTTTGCTTTGGTGCTGTAATCAATAGCCAAGGCTCCCAACCAGCAGTCAGAGGATGAATTGAGATTGCAGACACATTGTGCTGCTCAAGCACATTTTAGAAATTTAGAATGAAAATCACTTTAGGTGGAGCAGGCTTTCTTTTGTTCGCTATAGTTCCAAACACTCCCCATTGGTTGATACTGTCACAGAGGTTACCTGCCTGGTCCCGGGGGCATTTGAAGTTGCAGCCTCTGATGTAGGCTAACCCTTTCATTTTGAAGACAAAGAACCAGGGGCTTAGAGGAAGAAGTGCTGTGTAATACAGCACAGCTAGGACTAGAAATATCAGGGTGCACCCCCTGCCCCACCCCACCCCAGCTCTTCCTATGACAGAGACTCTCAGAAAAGCAATTTGTGAATACAGCATGTCGGGGCTGCAGGAAGCAGCCTTCCAGAGCTGCCCTCTGCAAGAGAAATTCCCTTTTCGTAGCAATAAATGCAGGCAGTGGGGCTCAGGGGGAGACTTGGGGTGACTTGTCAGGTCCTCTGCACACTATACAAATGTCTGGCCTTGCAGCCTGAGATAAGTGACAGCCTTCCCCGTGTGGAATGGGCACACGCCCTGTCTCTCTTTAGGGTGTCTATGCAGGCGAGAGGTAGCTGGGTGTCCCTGGAATGGGACGCAGGTAGGGTTTGGCTGGGGGAAAGACTCAGGGGGTTAAGAACCCCCTCAGGGTCCCTTTGGAATGTGTGTTTGCACACTCAGATGTGGATGGGTGGGAAGATTATGCATGAGGGCTGATCTGGGCCTCTCAGCTGGCTCTCTGTTATCCATGGGCCTGGAGGTGGGGGCTGGGGAGGCATTGACCTATTTGCTTGTCAGGTTTGATCTCCATGTGCTCCATGATCACTACTCCCAAGGAGCTGGGCCAGGGGTGATGGTGGGGCCGAGTCGGAAAGTGGGGTGAATATGATAGGAATCCAGGTAGAAAAGCAAAATCAAATCCTAAATCCATACCCTGAGCTTACAAAAATAAGGCATGACAAGCGAGGGCAACCATTCTGGGAAGGTGAGCCTCAGCAGCAGCCTTTCCCCCAAACTCAGCGCGCCCTGCCCCCGGGACACGTGCTGTCCACTGGCCCACTTGTCGCCACTGTCTGTGGGGGAGGGGTTCCTGAGTGGGCCTCACAGGGATCAGCCCATTCGCCCAGAGAAGCTGGACTGTGAGTAACAGAGGGTTCCAGGCGGAACCGTCACTGCTGTGCAGAGACCTTGGAGGTCCAGTCAGTTTTGCCCTCAGCATCCCAGGACAGCTGGAGGGGAAGAGGTCTGCATGTCCACGTGCAGCCTCCTTGTGTCTGCTGACAGATGCTCCTGAGGCGGCCTCGTCATCAACCCCTGGTCCCGGAGGCCTGACTCTAGCCCGGACACATGCTGCGTTGCCTTGGGAAGCAAGTATTTACCTTAGAAGATGATCCAAGGCAAAGAACTGCTGCTCTAGACTGTGACATTCTTCAGAGAAGAAATGATGATTCATGTATATGCATATATGTCTCTATCTCTCTCTATACATCCATCCATATATATGTATGTATAGATATGTATATATGTATGTATGTGTGTATAGTGTGTGTGTGTGTGTGTGTGTGTGTGTGTGTGTGTGTATGGGGGGTATGGGGGTATGGAGAATTGAACCCAGGGGCATTCTACTTCTGAGCTACACTCCCACGCCTTTATTTATTTATTTATATTTTGAAACAGAGTCTCCCTAAGTTGCTGAAGCTGGCCTCGAACCTGCAATCTTCTTGTCTCAACCTCCCAAGTACTAGGATTACAGGCATGTGCCATTTCACCTGGCTTGTGTTTTCGCTTTATAGGGTCTAGTGCTATGCCTAGCATTGCATATAATTGGTGCATCACAAAGACTTCTTACATTTACAGAGAGCTGATCATTTACACAGCACTGGGTTAAACAAAAACAAAACCTCAAAACAAATGAACAAACAAACAAAAACCAAGAAAACAAAAATGGATGGGGTGTACTCTTCACCCACAAAGTGCTTAAAATTTAATGGGGAGAATATGTACTTGAGGAGTTCCCCAGAGCACAGCACAAAGCCTCTACTGAATGGAACAGCGTGACCAAGGCTTTGGAAACAACATTTCTCTTGTCATTGCACCTCTGCATCGACAGCTCTCTGACTTAGGAAGAAATAGCACAAACCTTGCACCCCAAATTTCTCATTTCCCAGCAGAGCTGTGTTGAGTCTGATCACAGGTGACATATCTTATAAACCCCGGTAACCCGCCCTGCCATGGGGGGGTCAGAGTTCCTGGTATTTGGGCTCAGGCTGGCTTGCGGTATTTGCTACAGGTGGTCACTTGGCCACTTGATCTACTCGTGGGGACCAGACTCAGTTTGATTAAAAGTTTTTGAATATCTTTTGGAGCTCCTTTCTGAAAGATGGTCCACCTGGTGCCGGTTCCCAGGCTCTGGATGCAGGCCAGGGATGACGGCAACGTGAACTCGCCCTGGATAACAAGTCCTCTGTTATGACTGGGAGCGTTTGCAATGCTATAAATAACTCTATCAATATTGTGATAATGGCACTTTAAAGAGGTCTATTTTACAAGTGCTGAATGTAAGAGAGACCACAGCTGCACTCATTAATTCTGAAGTGTACCTCCCTCTCTGTACAGCTCGCAGGTGTAACAATAGGAGTGTTGACTCAGTGGAAGTCTAGATGATGTGTAGATTAAGAGAAAGGTTAGAGGAACACTGTTAGTTTCTCCATTGTGCTCGGTATAATGAAAACAAATCATAATCGCTTAATTGGAAATGAAAAAAAAAGAGCAAAACATAACTTTGTTACAGACTTCAGATGCGCTCAGATAGCTCCTCCCCCCTCAAGAGCGAGCATCGTAATTGACAGCAGTAGATCTTTTGATAATTAATTGCAGTAAATTATCACTTGGCACAAAGAAGGCATAATTGCAATTAATTTGCAACCTTCCCAGCATAACACTGAATTAGAAATGGCACTGCCGTAATTTTTCCAAGCGAGGAAATGGAGGGAGAAAGCCACGTAACCGTCTCCTCCAACACACATTCAGAGTTTTGGGGCGAGCCCTGCTTACAATTTTCCTGGTATGATCACAGCATCTCTGTGGCTCTCTTGGGTTAGGGGTGTTTCATTTAGACTGTGACTGTTGGCTCTGGGCTGTGACAGTTACCAAGCGGGTCCCCTGCTGGGCTCTGTCGTGGCCTCTCAGCTCTCTAGCCTCACTTAGTCACATAACCTCAGCATCTCTCTGCATCTGACTTTCTGTATTCGTCTCATTCACCAGGGTGCTGGAAGACCAAATTAATTCAGATAATAGGCATTGTTTCAGGAAATAGTAACATCATATTTTTAAAATTTATTTTTAACACCTTTAGTGAGATATGTGTTTGTGAATTGAATTTTTTTTTTTTTTGGTACTGGGGATTGAACCCAGGAGAGTTCTACCTCTGAGCTATACCTCCAGTCCTTTTTATTTTTGACTTTGAAACAGGGTCTTGTTGAGTTGTTGAGGGTCTTGCCAAGCTGCTGAGGTTGGCCTTGAACCTGTAATCCTCCTGTCTCAGACTCCCAAGTACTGTGATTACAGGTGTGTGCCACCATGCCTGGCTAACTTGATGTTTTGATACACACGAAATGTGCATCAAATGTGAAATGATCCCTACTTTCAAGCTAATTAGCATATTCATGAACTCTATGTAGTTATTTGTGTGTGTGTTGAGATTTAACTTAAGATCTATCCTCTTAAGAAATTATAAGCATAGAGAACAGTATTGTTAACTACTATTGTTAACTACTGTCACTATGTTGTATCTTAGGTCTCCAGAAATTACTCACTTTGCAAAACCGAAACTTTGCTCCCTTTGATCAATATTTCCTCACTTCCCTTTCTATTTTTTTTTGTGTGTATGTGTGGCACTGAGGATTGAACCCCTGCTACATATGTCCACTTCTGCCTCTCAGCTACACTCCCAGCCCTATTTTTTATTTTGAAACAGGATCTCACTAAGTTGCTGAGGTTGACCACAAACCTATGATCCTCCTGTTTCAACCTCCCAAGTACTAGGATTACAGGCACGCACCACCACGCTGGGCTATATTTTTAATTGAATGAATTATAAAAGGGATTTCCTTAAAATGTCTCACTTTCCCCCCATGCATCCTATTTCTGGGGTGATGCAGATCATTATTAAGAATCTTTGTCACGCTACAACTTGATAGTGATTGTAGTAGGTCAAGGTTCAATCTAATTGCTCAAGAATTCGTTAGAAGCAGAAATGAGGAGTAAAAACTATTTTAACTGGATTCTAGGGAACCATTTCTATTTCATCAGAGTGGCTGGGAGGACAAACCGTTAAGCTATAAAAGATTGCATCTGGGCTAGAGTTCAAGTCAGGCGGATTCCTTAAGCCAAATGGTGGCCCCGGATCATGGCCATAGCGTTGCTGCACAGACCAAAGGCTTGAGGGGCTATGGACCCTTCCTTGTCCTGCTACATATGTCCACTTCAGAGAATGTGGAGAATGGCACGTCAGGCAGTTGGGGAAAGCAATTGGGGTCCCAAAGTTCTGCATAGTGTGGTTGGTCATAAAAAAAAGATAAAGATCATGGCCTTATTTCAGGCAGACCCATATAACACAAATAATCCTTGTTAAATCATTTTGGACACACTTTGAAGTTTTTCTTAGCCCTATTGTTATAAACACTGAAATAAGATGACTTTATAGCCAGAGCCCTTGGCCACTGCCGCCCTGCCAATGAACTCAGGCTTGACCTATGTGTAACACCTTCTCTGGGGGTTAATAAATCATTCAATCTTCATGCAAGGAGCCTTTCTCAAAAACCAATGCTGCAAGTGACCCCGGCTACCCCTCACCCCGCAAATAACTTCCTGCAGTTGGGTTGAATTAGTCATGATAGTTTTACTGTGTGAGCTAATATTCACAAGTGTCAGAGTTCAAACCACCCAACATATTTCAGGAGACTGCAAACTGAACTCAAACCTGAGCCCTACTTGCCAAAGGTCCTGAGGCTTATTTTACTGAACTCCCTATATGAAGACGTAAAGCACAAAACGACGAAACGTAGATACCACCTACCAGTGCTGTGTTGAGTGCCCACAAATCCGAGAAGTTGGACTCTTCACTGGGAATAGAACTCCAGTGTTATCTAGAACTGAAACATGACTTCCATGGGGCAAGTGGAGGTAGGATATTTTGACAGGCTTTCCTTTGAAAGAGGAAGTAGCCTTAATCTGTACATCCTCACAGGAATAGAATAAGGATTCATGATTGGGTGTTCCAGAGAGGTAGACTTTGGCCCAAGGAAGAATCATTTTAACATGTACAGTTGTCTGAGAGTCAAAAAGATGCTTTTCACAGGGAAAGTTATAAGTAGATTAGAGATCAGCAGGCAGGGAGGGGAGGAGGGATTTAGGTGTGGGATTCAGGGGGATGTCCCATCTCCTCCTATGCCGAGAGCCTGTGAATTAGTTTTCAGGTCTTTGGGCAGAATCATTGATCTATCAATAATTAAACTAAAAATCATTTATTTGTTTATTTTTTTATTTTTTTGGTACTGGGGGTTGAACCCAGGGGCATTCTACCTCCAAGCTACACCCCCAGCCCTATTTTTTATTCTTTATTTTGAAACAGGGTCTCACTAAGTTGCGGAGGGCCTCACTAAGTAGCTGAGGCTGGCCACGAACCTGGATCCTCCTGTCTCAGCCTCCCAAGTACTGGGATTATAAGCGTGCACCACCACGCCTGGCTATTCATTTATTTTTTAAGTCATTTATTTATGCAACAAACACCTCTGGACTATCCTAATACCCCAGGCCCTTGCTATGCACAACTGCTTGCGAGTTATTAAAATATTATCCCTACCGTGGTCTATTCTTTGTCAGGCTGGCCAGTATTTTAGTGTTTTTATTTCTCATACTGACTAGTTTCCAAAGGAAGGAAAATACATTAGCTAATACAAAGCAAGGAGCCAAACTTTGAATTCTGTGTAAGCTGAGACACAAAAGCCTGGTCTCCCGCCACCTCCCATCTCATGACTCTCTCCCTGTCGCTTTTTCCCTGCAGCCATGCTGACCCTTTTTCTTTCTTCCACTTCTTCAAACACACCATGCTTTTTCCTGACTCAGACTCTCTTCTCAGGCTATTCTGTTTGCCTCTGCCTGATTCTTTAGAATTCTTTCCTGCTCCACTAATCTAGGCCTTCTTACCACTGAATGTCTTCTAACCAGAGTTTTCTTTTATAGCATGTAATAATAGTCTAACAACAATTCTAAAAGATTTATATTTATCAAAGAACTGAAATTTGCAGAATTTCCAAAACATCAATAGAATCACAGCTTGAGATTCAGTGGCATAAAAGATGGGGCTAGGGCAGCTAGTGTAGCTCGGTGATAGAGCGTTTGCATAGCATGCTCGAGGACCTGGGTTTGATCCTGACAAACACATATATACGTACATACACATATACCCAAAGACTGGGCTAAATCCATAGCCCTTCTGAGAAGATATCAAATTTAAAAATTTGCTTTGGCTTTTTTTAGTAGCAGAACTCTTTTTTCAGGTAAAATCTTATTCAGAAGCCCAATATATAAAAGAGATCACAGGCTAGGGATGTAGCTCAGTGGTAGAGCGCTTGCCCAGCATGTGTGAGGTCCCAGGTTCAATCCCCAGCACTGCAAAACAAACCAACAAAGGAGGTCAAAGCAGAATTGGTTGCTGTAGAGTGCAGGTGACCATGGCAGTCCTAAGATATAGCCAAAAATTGCTATATCTTAGCAATAATATCCTAAGTTCCAACTGATTATGATAATGTTTACTCCATATATATATATGTATATATATATATATATATATATATATGCATTTATCTTTTGTTCCTCAAAATAGACTTATACGACAGGCATTTGTTTTCCTTCCATTTCATAGATGAGTTGTCTGAGATTGTGTGGCCAGTAAGTATCAGAACTGGAGCAAGAAATCAGACCTCCTGACTCAAGTTCAAGATGTTCTGCACACAGAGATGCTTTTGGAATCCAGGTGCATGACAGGGCTCTGTGTTTTCTCCTCTTTATCCTCTTCCATCCTGAGTTCCCTACTCTCCCATCTCCTGGGATGCAACCAGCCTGAGCTGGGGTGAAGAAGGAGAGCTCGGGTTAGGCCTGAACCTGGTCTATTTTGGAGTAAAACATATTATCATAGTCAGTTGGAACTGAAAGGTGATTCTTTTGTCCAGTGATTGTCTGAACTGTCTCTGTGGAGCTCTGAATGGACGCTGCTCTGTGGCAGGGTGCCAGGGGTGTCCCTCCTCACATGTCCTCTAAGTGAACCGAACATGCCCTGTAGCTTTCTGTCTGCAGGCAACTTAGGACTGCCATAGTCATCTGCACTCTACTGCAACCAATTCTGCTTTGACCTCCTTTGTTGGTTTGTTTTGCAGTGCTGGGGATTGAACCCAGGACCTCACACATGCTGGGCAAGCGCTCTACCACTGAGCTACATCCCTAGCCTGTGATCTCTTTTATATATTGGGCTTCTGAATAAGATTTTACCTGAAAAAAGAGTTCTGCTACTAAAAAAGCCAAACTAAATCCAAACAAAATCCTTCTGCAATGTCACAATTTATGAATGCAGCAGCTGAATCGGTCACTGAATGAACTATTGATGGTCATACAGCCAGTGAAGGGCAGAGTGGAGGCTTGCGCCTGTACCCTGGATTCCAGGCTAGCACTCTGGCCTCTAGACTGCTGTCTCGAGTGAGATGTGGCAAATTGGAGAGGTGACATAGTGGGGAGTCAAACAGCTGTGTATTGGAAGAAACCTCGTGAAATGAAGGGATGAAGTTTGGGGTGAGCTAAATGAGCTACCCTTTGGGTTGTTCCCTGGCTTGGTTAGACATGCTCATCCTCTGCTCTTCCCTATAAATACCCTCCTCCTCTGTCCTCATGCCATCCTTGGCTAACCCTTCCTACCTCTATCCTGATATCTTCTCCCCAGGGAAGCTTGTGTGTGTGTGTGTGTGTGTGTGTGTGTGTGTGTGTGTGTGTTACTAGAGATTGAACCCAGGGACATTCTCAGGGCCTTGCTAAGTTGCTGGGGCTGGCCTCGAACTTATGACCCTCCTGTCTCAGCCTCCAAAGTACTGGGATTACAGGCATGTACCACCACACCCAGCTCAGGGAAGCTTTTCATTTCTCAATTTTGGGGACATTGGTGACAAACGTTAGCGTCCTTTCTCTGTTGTTCTTGATCCTTACCCGAGGCAAGGAGGCTGGGGATTCTGAGCCTCTTTTGTGCTTTGGAGTGAGGCAATCACTTTCCCTTAGTTCTCCTGACTTCACTAATCACATCTGGCCCCTCCAGAACTGGGGCATTCAGATTTGAGAAGGAATTCTGGAATCGTTAAACTCAGACGAGCACAAATGCACGGAAGACAAAAAAAAAAAAAAAAAAAAGTGACCGTCAGTGTGCCTGGGCTGCAGGCAGAGTCAGCAACTGTTATGAATCTGAATTAATGACTGTTCCTACATCTTAACTCACAGAATCCTCCCACAATGCTGTACAATCTGCGATTCGACAGTGTGAGAGGCTCTGGCTACAGGACCCATAAGTTGGACCTCAAGATGGTGTCTCTCCACCCATTAAAGTAGAGACAAGACAGGCGTCACCCTCATTTCAAAGAGTGTGGAAGCACGAAACCCTCTCAAGATCACGGAGCCTCACCCCCAGCCTGCTGCTCTCGGGCCAGCTCTGGCGCTGAGCTCTCGTTTCAATTTAACCATCTCCCTCTATGGATTTTCTCTCTGCTCATGTCATGTTCTCACCACCCCAACTGAGGTGGGAGCCAGATCTTTCTCCCAATTTGCACCAGGAAAGCCACCCCTGACAGTGGAAGCATGGGAGGGACTTTGCAGCCACACAGATAACTTCAACAGATCACACGAGGGGCTTTTGTTTCTAAAATCCCTTTAGCCAATTAGATGCTTTGGACTTCAGCCTCCTACCGTGTGGAGACAGCTCTTTCCTGTCTCCTCTGTCAGTTCTAACAAACAAAACAAAACAGATGCAGCCCGTTTCCTCATGCAGTGTAACTGAGCTCTCTTAAACTGTCATTCTCTAAATTCAGACCTAAACCCATCAAGGTATTTAGCGGGATAAAAATCCTTTTATCGCACCAAGATGTCTTCTTCTTAGAAATGCAAGGCACAAAACTAAACAAGAATTGCCCTTGGCTCCATCTGGAATCAGTGTGGGTCGTGGGGCATGAGAAAAGCCCTGTGGGGCGTTGGCTGGCATGGGACACCCTGGTTCCCAGCAGAAAGGCCTGGACTTCCGTACATGATGAAGAGGGACAAAGGGGTGGGTCTCTGCAGGCAAAGTGGCTTCCCTTTTGCTGACTCTGCATTCCAGGCGGCTGTCACCACTTGCTCTTTGGAAAAGGGACTGCAGAAAAACGTGCCCTGCTTAGAAATGACGAGCTCCCCCAGCCCTGCTGGAATGAGAGATGGCTGCTGAGCGACATACACATTTGAAGGAGGAGTCTCTGCCCATTGTGACCACAGCATGAAGGAGTGTGATCTGGGCAGGACCGCCTCTTCGCACTGCCCCCCAGAGATGGGGATTTGAAAGCTGGTTGATAGATTTATGCTAAACTGGCAAAGCCAAGTAAGCACGAGCAGCAGCTGGAGCTAGAGGGGTGAATATAGGTTCAAAGTCAGGCGATGCTGTTCTAGGCCTGATACTTGTTGGGTGGTCTTGGGTAAGTCATCCCTCGTCCTCGTTCTCTCACCCTAAAATGAAGAGTCTTTGGTTTTCAAAATGTGTTCCTTAGGGGTTCTGTGAAGCTTTGCATACAGGTGAAGAGGTGAGGGGAAAGAGAGACCCCAGCTAGGGCAGCTCTGCTTTTCCCTGTTTTATTGCTAGTGGTGCCCAGATTTTCTTTGCATAAAGGATTTGGCCATAAAAGTCTGAAAGCTACTGCTCTAAAGGATGGCTGTCTACGGTCTTTTCTAGCGCTGACATTACGTGATTCTAGATGGAGGCAAGAGAAAAGAATGGATGCTGGGAAAGACGCAAGCATAAGGAAAAGAAATTCCTGCAACAAATAAATCCCTGGCCAATCTCTCTTAATCTCTGAAAGTTTAAAGATTTAAAATCTACTTTAAGAAAAAAACCTGCAGTTCTCAGCACATAGCGACTACTTTAAATTATTCAGGTTTGTTACACCCACAAATCACCCATACAGTACATTCTAAATAAAAAGCTAATAACTCTCTTTGCAAGAGGTATCCCTTTCAGGGGCTATGTATAAGGCATTAACCTGCACTGGGAGAAAATAATACTAGTGATTTCCAAATTACACTCATTTTAGGAAATAACTTAAATAAATGAATTTGGCCAAACTCAGCCTGCTTATTTCCTCTGCACTGAAATGCAGGGGTAATATTTTTCTGCCAGCAAGTATTGGGAACAAAATCACTTAGAGCCATAAGTACTTAAGGGAGCATTTTGGAATCTTTCATAAAATTAGTTTAGTACCTTTCCTAAGCCTTTTGCTTTTTATAGTGCTTAGAAGGGTTGGGGAGGGCCTGAGATAGGGTGAGTAAGAGAGGAACGCAGAGCTGTAGATGCAGGGCTCCAGATTCGGAGACCTTAGTGGTCATCCTAGACAACTGCTCATCAAATGCTCCTGCGTCTGCTTGCAGCTCCAGCCAGGCCCTCATCCTGCCTCTAGCAGACCCCCTTCAGGCCCAGCCCAGAGTCAATTCTCTTTTCAGATAAATCTAGTTGTTGGGAAATGCTTGGCACAGCGTAAACCCTCAATGTTTGTGAATTGATACAAATATCCCACCTTCCGGTTTTCACCCAGTGGTCACAGTCAGCCCTCCCAGGGAGTGCACAGGACAGCATTCTTTTTTTTTTTTTTTTTTTTTTG
>PVJS01012389.1:0-43977 GCA_004027185.1 Glis glis
TAGCCAGGGCCTTATTTTTATAGGAACTTTAAAAGTTAATCAAACACAGAAATCAGCAATTTTCTCAGGTTACAGTAAAGAAGGTCAGCGAGGCAAACATATGATAAACTTAGGGGAAGGAGGGATTAACCATTACTGGGTGGAGACGCCATCAAAGACCGCACCTTGAAGATTACACCAGGTCCCTTGGAATGTGTCCATTTGCGGACAGATCCCACCCAGCCAGATACCATGTATCCAAACTGGGCTTGTCCAAGATGATAATCTCAGTGTGCTTCTAAGACGGGTCTCAGCCCTCAACAGGCATAGGTTCAACACTCCAACATATAGGCACAGGTAGAAACTTCCTCAACAAGACCTTCAAAGCAAAGGAAATTAAAACAGAATTAATAAGTGGGATAGCATTAAACTACAAAGCTTCTGCTCATCAAAGGAAACTATCAAGAGCCTAAAGATAAAGCCTACGGAATGGGAGAAGATCTTTGCAAGCTATCCCTCTGACAGAGGTCTAATATCTAGAATATACAAAGAATTTAAAGGAATTTACACTAAAAAAACAAATAATCTGATCAAGAAGTGGGCAACTGAAATGAATAGACACCACGAAAGAAGAGATACAAATGGCCAATAGATACATGAAAAAATGTTCAACATCATTAGCAATCAGGGAGATGCAAATCAAAACTACTCTAAGATATCCTATAACCCCAATTAGAATGGCAATCATTAAGAAGTCAAACAACAACAAATGTTGGCGAGGATGTGGAGATACTGGGACCTGGGACTCTTCTACACTGTTGGTGGGATTGCAAACTAGTTCAACCACTATGGAGATCAATGTGGAGATTCCTCAGAAAACTGGGAATGGACCCACCATATGATCCAGCTATACCACTACTGGGTATCATACCAAAGGGATTGAAACCAGAAAACTACACTAATATATGCATACCATGTTTATAGCTGCACAATTAACAGTGGCCAAATTATGGAACCAACCTAGGTGTCCATCAACAGATGACTGGATTACAAAATTGTGGGAAATACACACAATGGAATTCTACTCAGCAATAAAGAAGAACAAAATAACATCATTTGCAAGAAAGTGGAAGGATCTGGAGAACATTATGTTAAGTGAGATCAGTCCATCACAAAAAAAGAGGGGACATATGTTTTCATTAATATGTGCAACCTAGCGAGTAGTGGGGACAAACAAGGGACTCTGGTTGATAATGGAGAACCCTCAGTGGGGCAAGGGAAGTGGTACAAGGGAAGGGGAAGGGCAAGAAAGAAGCAAATCAGTGGAATTACTATCATAAACAATATGTACATGTGAGAATGAACCAACATCATTCTTGGTACTTCATACGGGTGGGGGGATGTGGGGGAGACACTAAGAGCTGTGTGCATGTATGTTAACATCAAATTGATATTCACTGTGATGTAAGATTCCAATGAACCAATAATAGCACAAAAATAATTTTAAAAAGATATTTAATTCTAGAGAAACAATTCGAACAAAGTTTGTAGTATTTGCCTGGTAGCTGAGAACTACTTCATAACATTAAACAAAATGCATTATTATATTTATATTTAAATTATTTATTTTAATTTACATTTTTATGAAAAATATTCAAAATGTGAATGTTTTAAATGCAATGATGTTTCATATTTTAAATCTTAGGTCATTCCTGTCAGTATGACATTATAGTATGACAATATGACAGTATGACAATATGACACTATAGTAATATAAGAATAATTTATGGTTTTGATGCAATAAAGGCAAAATATTTGAGATATAATTTGTGAATTTTGTATGTCTTATTCTATGGTGTACCAGACATAGCCAGCTCAGCAACAGAATGGACAACATTGATTAAATTTTATTGTCTTCTATATTTTGACAATTTCAGTCATGTAAGAAAGATAGTTTTATACATACTTTCCACTTAAAAATTATGAATGTGGATTTTTCAAAACAGAAGAAAAAACTTTTTATTTAACAATGTGTTAGCTTGGTTAATAGTTTTAAATATTTATACATATGATATGTGGGTTTTCACTCATTTGTATACTTCCTATGGGTCCCAAAAATTTTAGGCATGGGTCTAATGTGTATACATTCTTGAACTTTTTTCTACTTCATAGTTTAATATAAATTTGTAGAATAGAATTACAAGGACTCAAAGAACACACTTTTGTGTGAGTGTATTGTAATGATAATGTTTTAGCAAAGTCCAAGTAGAAGCCCCTTCTATCTTGATGTTCTATCAGAAACCTGTTAATGGATGAAAATATCATACCCTCAATGCTGTTTATTATCTTGGTATCAGAACATTAATGATGTTATCGAATGTATAAGTTACTATAGTGTTGCAAACCTGCAATGGTTAGAATTTTGCAAAACTATTCTGCAGGCCCTTCAGTGGCAGAGAGGAAATGAGGCGACCTGGGGAAGTGGGCAGTAGAGTGGAGGAGGTGATGTTTGGGCTCAGGTTGCACTATTGATTTTGTGCTGCAACTTACTTGAGAACCAGGAGTCCCTCAGTCTAGAAATTTGGTGACAGGCCCTCTGGGGAATATAGATTTTTATATTTTTCAAAACAAATAGCACTTAGAACACTTATACACAACATATTTTCTGTTATAAAACATAAATCAGAAAACTTATGAAAGTATGGAAGGGATAATAATCAACCACAATTCTATGCTGGATAAAAATTGCCATAGGACTTTTATGTATTTATTTTCAGACCTATATAGTCTTTTACATAATACATTCATAATTTTATATGTTTATCCCCCACCTAATATATTATGAACATATATCCATGACAATACATATCTGGGATCTTATTCATATATATACATACACTAATATATTCATCTATAATTTTGTCACATTCTTATATATCCAAGATGTTTGGCTTTCATAAGTAAACCCAAAATAAGCATACACATAAATATTTAGAATTTTAACCATTGATTACTTTAATGTATATGCTGCAAAGTGGAATTATTGATTTTATAATAGATGCACATAAATATTTTGATATAAATTTTCAAATAACCCTCCACAAAAAGTATATGTATTTTACCTTACAGATTGTAAAAGTGATCCATCCCCTAATTCACTGTTATCATCCTTCTTTACTTTTTATCAATTTACCAATTTCAGTGTCAACTTATAATAACTTTTGTTTTAATATGCATGGTTACAAACAATTCTAGATAAGCCTTTCCTATATTTATGGACCTGCGCATTTATTTGTGAATTGTTCATTCATCTATTTACCTTTTCTTGTTTTCAACCTGTTTTGAATTACTTATAAATGTACCTTATACAGAAAAATATTGAAACTTCATCTCAATTTAATAATTAAACAATCTATGTTGCTCAATCCTCTGTTTTAGGCTCTTAGTAGACATGATGAGCAAAATAGACATGATAGCTGAGTTGAGTGACTCATTTATAATATCAAGTCAGGGAAGATAGAAGAGAAGGAAGGATGATCTTCACACCTGAAAAGCTCTTTTAACCAAAACAAGGAGTGACTATAGTTTAATTGCTTTTTAAAGCAAGAAATATTGCTCCGTGATTTTTAGTATTATACTTTCCTAATCTTTTTTGTTTTCTATTAGTGTATTATAGATATAAATTTAATGAATGTGATTTTAAAATTTAAATAATACTAAGCAAATTTTAACAAAAAGCAGCTGCACACCCCGTCCTGTTCTTCCCCACTGTACTCCCACTGATTGAAGCACCCACATTTGTCACTTTTAGTCATTTGAACAGATATTTGCCTTATTTTAAGTAATATATTTAACATGTATGTTTTCATCATAAAAGTTTAGACATTAAATTGATTTTATATTAAAAATGAGATTTAACTCTTATAGTGACTCTCTCCTTGAAAACACACACCACAAATACCTACACTACTACATCTTCTCAAAATTATAATTTTTATTTAAACCACAGTTCTGAATTTTTGAAATACAACTATTGCCCAGGTTTTCTCAGTCTTGGCACTATTAACCTTTTGGGCAGGAAAATTCTTTATTGTAGGAGACTGTAGGATGTTTAGCTGTATGTCTAGCATCTAATAGGTGCAAGTAACATATCCTAGTTGTGGCCAAAGCTAAAACTATCTCCAGGCATTGCCATATCTTCCTTGGGGAACAAAATTTCCTCCAGTTGAGAATGACTACTATAATCTTTTATGACTTTTGTTATTAAATATTACCCGTCACGATTTATATATCATGAAATCATTGTCTTTCCATACAAATTTTGTTTTTATTGAATTTAATCCTTGTATTGTGTGTTTTCTTACTTAGTTTTATATGTAAATTCAGCAACAGAGTTATAAAACCTCTTAATATGTATATCAAAGAAATCAGTTAATCTATCAGACTAATTTTCTGTAGGGGGTAACTCTATCCTGCTCCAACATGGAGTGATTGCTCTCTAATTTTGACACATAGCTGTCTTCTTGTAAATTCTTTTCCCTGTCACATTAATAGTGTTCTTTGCCTCACTAGTCTGATAAAGCCTTCTTCTTGGGTTCATGTGTACTGGTTATAAATTATATTCAGACAATTCAGAAGAGACACCAAAACAGCACTGGCTTATAGAAGTAACAGATTGACTTTTCAGTGATGTAACAGGAATACAAAGCTAGTTCTACATAGCCATGATAGTTCCCAAAATGTCACCAGGAATCCCAGCTCTTTCTCTCTTTCTGAAACACTGTGCTCATGTTTGTCCTCTCTTCTAAGGATCATAAAATAGCTGCTGGAACTCAAGATATCACATCTGCACTCAAAGCAGCAAACAGGACAAGCAGTGAAAAGAAGACAAAGAGGGTTCTTAGCTGTGTGTCTCCTTCTGAAGGAACTATTTTGTAAGTCTCAACTTAGATACTGTCATGCCTTACAAAAGTAAAAAGTGGGGTTCTAATGTAGCCTTTTGGCTAGGCATTGCTGTGTGAACTAAATTCAGATTGTATTCCTAAGAAATAAGGAAAGAGTAGATACTGTGTAGTAAGCTAATAGTGCCACACCAAGATTCCCAAGAAAGTGAGAATATTTTTTTTTTTGGTACTGGGGATTGAACCCAGGAGCATTCTATCCCAGAGCTACACCCCCAGTCCTATTTTTTATTCTTTATTTTCAAACAGGGTCTCACTAAATTGCAGAGGGCCTCCCTAAGTAGCTGAGGCTGGCCATGAACCTGCAATTCTCCTGTCTTAGCCTACCAAATACTGGGATTACAAGTGTGCGCCACCATGCCCAGTTTATTTTTTTTTATTACTATTTTCTGAAAATGTCTTTACTTCATGCTATACTTGATAATTTGGTTTTATATGAAATTTTGTGCTGAAAATAATGTTGTTGTAGATTGAAATGTTGAGAATATTTCTTCATTGTCTTCTGGCTTTCAGTATTCCTGAGAAGTCTCATGTCACTATGATTCCTGATTCTTTGTGATCTATGAGGCCCCACCCCCATCCCAGAGTGTTTTCTTTACCATTACTATATTTAAATATCAATACAAACATCTTGGTTTGGATCTTCCTTCATTGCTTTGGGCAATGGAAGATCTCTTCAGTCTGGAAAGACAACTTCCTTTGGAATTTTTTTATGTAATATTTATTTGATAATGTATTGTCCTCTACTTTTTCTGTGCTTTTTTTTTTCAATGTTCTAATTAGAACTAGAATGTTCTAACTGGTTAAATATTGAAACATCTGGATTGACCTTATAATTTTCTACTTTTCCCTCTATTTTTTAGTTGTTTTTCTTTTGGCTCTATGTTTTTGATAATTTTCTCAACTTTGACTTCAAGCCCTTTTCTTAAATTCTTGTTCTCTTACCATATTTTATTTCTTATTCTTTGTTTTAATTTATAGCAATGTTTTTACATTGTGATTGCAATAACTTCTGTTGTATCTCTTAAGACATTAGTAATACAGTTTAAGTATTTCTTTCTGCTCTTCCTAAGGTTTTTATTTTTTTCTATTTTTCATTAAGAGATGTTCCTCAAATATCCTGTGATGCTTTGGAAGTCTATTCTTTTTTAAGAGCAAAACACTTAAGGTATTTGGAAGCTCTATTTCCTACAGAGTTTGTTATGTTTCTATAGGACAGTTTAGTAGAAACTTAGCCATTTCATTGGAATATGCCCAAAGTCATTGCCTACAATTCTGTTTTCTGGTTATAGATCAAATTATCTCTCTATGATGACTATTCAATCTACTACCCAGAAAAGGGGTATAAAATAATACAGCAAAAAGATTTGGCTTTAAGTTTTCAAATGTTAAGGAGAGGGACAAAAGTAGAAATGCAGGGAGTTCTGCAATTTTTAGTTTTTATTTATTTATTACAATAGGAATAAATTAGGACTTTTTTCCCCTTGGGGGTAAATGGAAATTTATTTCCAGGATCTTTATACAGAGAACATGTAGGGGAAAAAATCTTCAAACATAAAGAAACATTGTTGTTGTATCAACCCTCAACAGAGGCAAAGAACATTATATTAAGTTGTGCCTTGGTGAAAGCAATTCCTTGAAGGGCTGAGAAAATGTGGCAAATGTGCTTTACTGCCTGATTGTTTAATATAAGAATGGATCTTGGGGAATCAAACAAATAGATGTCAGTACATCCATTACACACTTTCCCGTATCATGAGTGGAAAAAGTTTAAAAGTCTACAGAATTTCTATTGGAAATTCTGTTCTTCCTTCTACATTCTTGAGTACAAGAGGGTATATCCCCCATACCTGGCACTCTTTAAGATGTTTATACCTTGTTATACAGTCACAAATCCATTTCCTTGGTGTGGACAAAGGTATCCACTATTGATTTGCTGATCCTATAGAAAAGTCTGTTGTTTTTGATATCCACAGGAAGCTGAAGATTCAGAAAGTAGATGAATGGACTGCAAATGTTTTATGTTCTCTTTACATAATTTCCTAGTTAAAACATAAATTTAAAGATTTGTGGACCAGAATTTGTTTTTGTACTAGGGATTGAACCCAGGTGCTTTCTACCTCTAGGCTATACCCCCAGCCCTTCTTTCACTTTCTTTTATGTTGAAACAGGGTCTCACTAAGTTCCTGAGGCTGTTCTCAAACAACCTGCGATCCTCTTGTCTCTGCCTTCCAAGTACTGAGATTACAGGCATGTGTCACCACACTTGGCTTAGAATTTTTTATATAATTATTTTTTCCAAATTTCATGCTAAAATGCTTAAACAGTATTATCTGTTTTTCTATGTTGTGGATTCTAGTTGATTCTCTAGATATCCTTACAGCCAGTGCTTGCAAACTATGCTGGATGACTGTATGAGTGAAGTTACCTAGGCTCACTAAAGTGGATTTGTGTTTTGTATTCCACCCCCCCCCATACACACACCATTTTCAGAAAAGAAATAGTCAGTGGACTCAGTTTTGAAGAAAACCAGGAATTTTGGTTCAATGAACCTTTGGGGGATACCATTTCCAAACTATAGCAATGACCAAATTAACTGATGTATATCAAATACACAACAAAAATAGTGAAGTGACTTATTTTGTTTCAGTAACAATTATTTCTATAAGTTTTCTAGTAATATAACTTAAATTTGAAACCCATATTTAAACCAAAATATTAATTTTGGGACTTTACTTTCTTGTCACTATTTCATTTTCTTTCTTTTCTTATACTTGATTTTTTTTTTTTTTTGCGTTACCGGAGAAAGAGAGAGAGAGAGAGAAAGAGAGAGAGAGAGAGAGAGAGAGAGAGAGAGAGCTGAGGCTGGCCGTGAACCCGGATCCTCCGGTCTCCGCCTCCCAAAGTACTGGGATTACAAGCGTGCACCACCACTCCTGGCTTCTTATACTTGATTTTTGAAGGTTACAGTGAACTCAAATTATTTTCTGCATCATTTAGGATTCTGAGTGACAAGTCCTTGATTGAAAAATGCCAAAGGAAGTCAGTTTGTGTTATTTCCAATGTACTTGCAGAGCATAAGAAATCTCAGGTTTCTTTTTTTTTTAATTCCAAGTATGTTTTCCCAGCAAATTATAGACCAAGAAGATTGCAAAGTCAAGATCGTTTTTGCAAGTGTAAAAATGTTTTATTGAATTCTAGTTAACATTACGAGTCTTGGCAAATGCCAAGTCAGACAATTGTTTTATGTTCTAATAAATTTCATTCCCTGGTTAGAATGCATTTGCTTAATTTTATATTTTATAGGGGTAGATAATTATTGAATATTAGCAATGTCTCATCACAGACATTGTTGTGATTTGGTTACATGGAAAGTGATATGCATAGAAAAGTTGCAGAATTGTGTCTTTTTATGTTTAGTTTCTGGGCAGTTAGATGAAATTGTACTTTCAGTTTCCTGGAAGGAGAATCCAGATATACCCTGGTGTTTCGTTATGGGCACTTTCAGATAAAATGTGATAGTATATGTCAATTATTTATAAACTAAAACAAGCAAACAAAACCATCCATCTTTGCAGACATTAGTTGTGTCAGTGTCCAGAGTAGACAAGCAGGTTTCCTATTAGTTTATTTTGTGACCCAATAGCAGAGGCAATACTGCCCATGGTTGGAGTACAAGCTTTGGAGTTAGAGGGCATTAGTCTCAATTCTCAGTTCTTCTTACTAGTTGTGTCTACTTGGACAAGTTGCTTCTTAGTATCTGGCGTATAATAGTTACACACATAAAAAAATGATAGCTAATTGTCATTGGCTAATAAAGCGTGTTTCAAGAATAGTCACAATTTTTTTCAGTCAGTATTTGCTTTGAGCACTATGGTTAATCCCAGACTGAATATTTTATTGGAGTTAAGTCTTAATTTTTGTTTGTGTTTTCTATGATTTTCCCTGCTCAGTTAGTAGGATATTTTTCACTCTTTGTGTAAAAAAAATGAGAAGGTTTAAGGGATAGAGATACAGGCATTTGCATATTATATCCCATTTTTGTTAATGTTTTATTAGGAAAGTCTCCCCCATCCCAGCAGTAGAGGCATGACCATCCTTTCTAAAATTTCGATCATATATTCATGAAGATGGTAGTCGTGGCTGATAGGAAAATTGTGACTTCATAGTCCTAGAAGCATTCCTTATCAGTCAATGCATCTCAGGTCATATTCATATTTGATTTGTAGAATATTCTGCCTGATTAATTTTAGAAGATGGAGGCATGTAGAGTTGAATATGAAGAGGAGCTATACCCTGAGGTTTTTTAAAGTTTGATCAATTTTTAAAATTATATTAAGCCTTAAATACGTGATTTTGAGGTCAGAAATCCTAGCTTTGCCACTTATTGGCTATGTGATCATGTATGAGTTATTTAACTTTTCTGAACTTAGTGTCTTTATCCACAAAATGCCAGCAATATGCCCTACACCTTATGTTTTGTTTAGAGCCTTATTACCTAATAATTTATTGAATATGCTTGGTTCAATTCATAGTGCATGATATCTGTTCATAAAACCATTGAAAATGAACAAAACAACTTGAAACAACAAAAGGGCAACCAATAGTTGTTGAGTAGGCACATGCTATATGTGAGGTATAATGCTGGATAATTATCACACACATTTATCTCATTTAATCCACATAGCAATTGTGTTAAGTAGGCTCATTACCTTTATTTAACAGAGGAATGAACTACATCTCAAGCTGTTAAGTAACTTATTAAGTCGCACAGCTAGTGGCTGATAATGTCAAAGGTTGCTTAGCTTGTCTATTATCAGACATAAAATTATATTCTCATAGAATATACTGTGTTCCCAGGTCTTTATTCTTTGCTGCCACCAAAATACCTTCATCATTTCTTATTGATTGGTATATTCCTTCTTATGCTGAGCCTGTGTGCTCTGTTTTGGTCTATATGCCTGCTTGATTTAGGGCTGGTAAATACGTATCTATTCATTTTAACTGTCAGGAAATCCATGCTATTGATTTTCTGGTTAGCAGGTATAGTAAGAAGGGATGTGATTTACACAGGTTATTTTGCAACATTATTGTTTATCTTCAGAAGCAAACTCATTCATTTTATATGCATTTAAAAAACAGAAAACCAATAATATCAGTTTCCTTCATATGTTTCTGAAACAAGATCAAATGTAACAGAGATTTATTAATATTTTCTCATTAAATCACATATGGCTTCACTCTACAAAGGTAAGGTCTGCATATCTGTGTTAGAATCAAACATGGCTGAAAGATGATGTCATTCATAGTTGCCAGAGAATATTAATAATATGACTCTCAAGAGTGGAATTGCTGTTATCTCCATGTCCATCTGCCAAAAGACTTGCATTGAGGGCACAGAAAACCAGAAATCCTGAAGCTGTACCAATGTGACAACTCCAAAATGCTTTGAAAGTGGAAAAAAAAGAATTATTGATTTTTGAGATATTCTGATGTGTCATTTCTAGCCTTGGCCAAATCCAATTTTCCATGAAAAATGGAGAATTTAGACAGAGAGTAAGTTAATTTGTCATTATCCCTCCTGTTCATTGCTAAAATTGTATTTTCTATTTGAAAATGGTTTGTTGGTAATTTAAAGCAAATATTTTATACATGTAATTAGACAAACCATTGTACACAGAATACAAATGAATTTGATGTCTACCACAGTATTTAAGCTTGAAAATTCAAAATAATTTTATTTAAAGACTTGAAATAAGCAACACAAAAATAACTGCTTTTATTTTCCAGGTTATAGACAGCACAGAAATAAAATCACCAGTTATTCCAGAATTTTACCCTTGATGCACCATGCATGGTATCTAGGATACAAATAACTTAAACTTCTGCTTACTTTCATTAAGCAGAATTTATAAGGACTTAGGAGAACACAGGGTGATCTGGCCCTTTGGATATTGTCCTTTTAAGCCCCTGCCTTTATAGTCATGTGCCCTGCCCAAATTGCAGCAAACAATGCCATGTCAGCAAGACATGGGATTATCCAACATAAATTCTCTTTCGGCCCCACTACCCATTAATGCTTCTACTTCTGTATCCCCCAGTTACCAAGGAAAAAGTGTCAAGGCTGGTCAATTTTCTGGTGCTGAACCCCACCCCCTCTGCCACCTTGAGTTTTTTTTTCTTCTGACTGATCTTGTGCTCTGTTTTTTGTCATTAACCCCTCTCTTTTCACTGGCTCCTTTATAAGAATGTATAAATATTCATTCATGCAACAAATATTTATAAGAATTGCCTCTGATAGGCTCTTTTCCAGGCCCTGGATATAGAGTGTTGAATGGAATAGAAAAATGTATACCATCATAGACATTAAATTATGGTGAGGAAAAGAAGAAATAAAAAAGAAGTAAATAGAATTTAATATAGTAGATTGTGATAGGTACTAATAAAGGATTCACTCTGAAGGCAGTTGAGCATGGCTTCAATGAGAAAGTGATATTTGAACAAAGACTTATAAGACTATATTTGTGCAAAGAAGATACATGTAAATCTGGAGAAAGATCATTTTAGCAGAGATCTTTATACTTAAGAGTGTAAAGATCCTGAAGAGGCACTTGCTGGCCATATGAAAAGACAGATGAGGTCGCAGTGACTTGAACAATCAGTAAAGAGGAATAATAGAAGGTGAACTTAGAGATGTGAAGAAGGTGGTGAAGATCATGAAGGGCTTGGTAATCCTTGGATTTAGGTTGCACTCTAAATAGGAGGTGTCTGACCAGAATACAATGATCTGACTTGTTTTTTTTTATCAATATCATCCAGCTTCTATGTTGTAACAAAGGTTCTGGAAGGGCAAGGGCAAAAGCATGAAAATCAATTAGAAGATCCTCACAAAACCCAGAAGAGAGATGAGTAAAACTTGGACTATAGTAGTAATGTTAGAATTGATAAGAAATTATCAGAACATGGATGTTTTTACAGTAGAGTAACTATTGTAGTATCTAGATTTGGTGATTGTGTATATAGGATGAAATAGTGGACTTAAGAATGACATGTCCTTACTGGAACTTTCATTGTACACTTTGAATGGGGAAAGATATAAAAAAGAAAAAAGCATTGCTCTCAGGCTTCCAACAAAAAAGTCAGACAATCTGAGAATTTACATCTTTTCTCAAATCCTTCAGAGAATCTAGGTTGCAAAGCAACCAATTTCTCTGAAATCTTAGTGAATATAGGTGATATAAGGAGATACAGGACACAGATATTTGCTTACATGGGGGAAAAACCACCAGACACTGATAAGAATTTAGCTAAAGTTGTTAAGAAATTGGTAACGGCTAACTTAACACCAAAATCCAAATGACCCAAACAAAAAATGGGCAATTGAGCAGGGCAAGGTGGGACATGCTTGTAATCTCAGTACTTGGGAAGTAGAGACAGGAGGATTACAGATTCGAGACCAGCCTCAGCAATTTAGTGAGGCCCTCAGCAACTTAGCAAGACACTGTTTGAAAATAAAGAATAAAATAGGCATGGGAGCGTAGCTTGGAGATAGAATGCCCCTGGGTTCATTCCCCAGTACCAAAAAGGGGGGAGAGAATTGAATGTGTCACTGTAGTTTTCTGGCTATAAGTCCTTTGGAACGATGCAGAGGAGTTGGAATTAGAATATTATGCTAAGTAAGAGAGTCAGGGTTGGATTTTTCTCTCATATGTCAATGCTATAGAGAAAATAGGAAATAAAAGGGACTTTAGATAATTAAGGAGAGTGACCAGTAGAATAGTGGAGGGAGGTGGGGGGAGGAAAAAAGGAAGAACTGATAAAGAAACAATAAAATTATGCTATCCCCATGTATGAAGGTATCACTACCAATCTCATTATTATGCATGGAGAGGGGTGAGTAGTGGGGTGGGACCTGAAGGGACACATACCAAGACTTGTGTGCATGTTTGTTGGTATGACTTTGAACTTCACTATGATCTATAATTACAATGCACCAATAAAAGTATATAAAAGAAGGGAATATTACTAATATTTGCCAATATGTTAGATAACCTAGATGAAATGTACAAATCTCTACAAAGTCATTAATTTCCAAAATTGACTGAAGCTGAAATAAAAAATCTGAATAGACCTATTATTTGAACTAGTGGGGAAAAACAAAGTTTTCCACAGAAAGTCCCAGAAGCAGATTGCTTCACTGGTAAGTTTTTACAAATTTTAAAAAAGAAAATAATAGCAATCACTCACAAAATTTTCCTAAAAGTAAAACATCAGAAAATATTTCTCCAATATTCACCTCAATCAATGAGGTGAATGTTATCCTGATATCAAAAACAAAGATATCACAAGGAAAATTACAGACTAATATCCCTTATAAATATAAACACAAATGTCCCCATATAACACTAACTCTGTCAATATTTTTAAAGAATTATACACAATGACCAAGTGGAATTTATCCCAAGAACACAGTTGATTCAATATTGTATTAACTTTCTACTGCTTTAACAAATATCTGAGATAATGTCAGATACTTATGAAGAGAAAAGATTTATTTTAGATCATGGTTTTCGAGGTTTGAGTCCATTATTGATTAGTTCCTTCTGGACCTGGGGCAAGGCACCACATCAGGTCAGGAGCATGTGGTGAAGGAAGCCCATTCACCTCATGGCCTGATACAAAAAAGAGAGAGAAGGAGAGGAGAGTGTTAGAGTCCTAAAAATCCCCTTCAAGCTCATGAGGCCAGTGGCTAAATATCTCCCACTAATTTCACCTTTTAAAGTTTCTACCACTTCCCAATAGCACCAACCTGGGGACTGAGACATTGACACATAGATCCAAACTATAGCAGATGCATAAAAACCAAAATATATAATACACTACATTAATTGAATGAAAAACAAAGAAACATGATCATACCAATAGATGTAGAAAAAAGTTGACAAAATTCAACTTTCTTTCATTAAAAAAACCTCACAAAATAGAAATAGATAACACCTTCAATCTGATACTGATAGAAAGCCATGTATGGTAAAGCCACAGCTAACATTATATCTAATGGTTAAAGATTGCAACATTTCTTCCCAAAGTCAGAAATGAGACAAAGGATGTCCACTCAAGCCACTTCTATTCAACATTGTACTAAAGGTTCTATCCAAAGTGAGAAAAGACAAAAAGGCATCCATATTGGAAAGGAAAAAGTGAAACTACATATATTCAAAAATGGCATGATTTTGTTCATTGAAAAATCCTAAGGCATCCTCTAAAAACTATTACAACTATTAAATGAGCTCAGCAAGGTTGCGGGATAAAAGATCAACATACAAATGCCAACTGCTTTTTTTTTCCGGTACTGAGGATTGAACCCAGGGGCATTCTACCTCCAGGCTACACCCCCAGCCCTATTTTTCATTATTTATTTTGAAACAGAGTCTCACTAAGTTGCAGAGGGCCTCACTAAGTAGCTGAGGCTGGCGGCAAACCTAGATCCTCTGGTCTCAGCCTCCCAAGTGCTGGGATTATAAGCGTGCGCCACCATGCCCAGCTCCAACTGGGTTTTTATAGACTAGCAATAAACACATGAAAATGAATTTGAAAGCCGGGCGTGGTGGTGCATGCTTGTAATCCCAGTACTTGGGAGGCTGAGACAGGAGGATCCGGGTTTGCGGCCAGCCTCAGCTAATTAATGAGGCTTCCGCAACTTCGTGAGACCCGGTTTCAAAATAAAGGATAAAAAATAGGGCCGGGGGTGTAGCTCAGAGGTAGAATGCCCTGGGTTCAATCCCCGGTACCGCAAAAAAAAAAAAAAAAAAAAAAGAAAAAGAAAATGAATTTGAGAAAACAACGCCATTTACAATAGCATAAAAAATAAAATACTTAGAAAGTTCAAGACTTGCGCAGTGACAAACATCATTACCATTTAAAGACATTAAAGAGCCGGGCGTGGTGGCGCACGCTTGTAATCCCGGTACTTTGGGAGGCGGAGACCGGAGGATGCGGGTTCGCGGCCAGCTTCAGCTCTCGCTCTGACTCTCTCTCTCTCTCTCTCTCTCTCTCTCTCTCCTTAGTGAGGCCCTCTGCAACCTCGTAAGACCCGGTTTCAAAATAAAGCATAAAAAATAGGGCCGGGGGCGTAGCGCAGAGGTAGAACGCCTCTGCGTTCAATCCCCAGTACCGCAAAAAATAAATAAATAAATAAAAAATAAAAAATAAAAAAATAAAGACATTAAAGAACTAATTAATGGAAAGACATTCCATGTTCATAGATTAGAAGACTTAATAGTATTATGACATCACTTCCCAAATTGATCTGCAAATAAATACACTCCCTATCAAAATTCTACCTGCTATTTTTTGGTTTTGGGGTTTTCAGTTTGTTGTTGTTTGTAGAAACTGACAAACGTACTCTAATATTCATATAGCAATACAAGTGACCCAGAATAGCTAAAGAAATATTGAAAATAAATGAAGAAGAAAGACTTCTAAATTTAAAAATTCCCTACAAAACTACCATAATCAAGACTGTACTGGTATGGGATAAGCATATAGGTCAATGGAATAGACTTATTTATACAACTTACTGGGGAAAGAATAGTCTTACATAAATAGCACTGAGATAAATGAATATCTGCACACACCAAATTAAAATTAGATCCATACCTCACAGTACACACAAAAGCTAGCTGAAAGTGGATTGAAAACCTAAACATAAATGATGAAAATCTAAACTTCTTAAAAGAAAACAAATGTTCATACAAAGCTGACCAAAGCACAAACAACCAAGGAAAACATTATCAAAACTAAGAACGTTTGTGTTTCAAGAGACTATCAAGAAAGTGAGAAGACAACACACAGAGTGGAGAAAATATCTGCAATACATATATCCAGTAAAGGACTAGTATTTAGAATATATATACAGAACTATACAGCTCAACAACAAAAATACAAACTGATTAAAAAATAGTCAAAGGATTTGCATATACATTTCTCCAAAAAAGATAAACAAGTATACAAAAAGATGCTTAACATCATTGGTCATGAAGGAAATGCAAAACAAAATGACAATGAGATATCATCAGAATGGTGATAATCAAACAGATGGGTCATAGCAAGTCTTGGTAAAAATGTGGAGAAATTGGAATTATCATGCATTGCTGATGGGAATGTAACTAGTAAAGCTGCTTTGGAAAACAGTCTGCAGTTGCTCAAAAGGTTAAATTCAGAGTAATTATATGACCCAGCAATTCTACTCTGTGGTAGATAACGAACAACAACAACAACCACCCAAAACCAAAAAAAAAAAAATGGAAAATATGTATCCACATAAAAACTTGTACACAAATTCTCATAGCCCCATATTCATAATAGTCAAGAAAAAATAATCCAAATGTCCATCAACTGATGAATAAAATGTGACATATCCTCACAATCAACTCTCATTTAGGCTTTAAAAGGAATGCAATTTGATACATTCTACAATATCAATGAACCTTGAAAACA
The DNA here is from genome assembly GCA_004027185.1 of Glis glis. NCBI lineage: Eukaryota > Metazoa > Chordata > Mammalia > Rodentia > Gliridae > Glis > Glis glis. The sequence continues at coordinate 16,440 of PVJS01012389.1, forward strand.
GGCTGAGTGAAAGTAGCCAGATCCCAAAGGCTACATATTGTATGATTCCTTTTATATTAAACATCCAAAATAGAGAAATTAATAGAGATGGAAGGTGGACTAGTGGCTGCCAAGGGATAAGGAAGAAGGATTGGGGACTATTAGTCACTACTAATCGGTGAAAATTTTCTTAAGGAGCAATAAAAATCTACTTGAATTAGAATTAGATAGTAGTAATGGTTGTGCAATTTTTCAAACATATTAAAAATCACTGAATTGTACATTTAAAAAGGTAAATTTATAGTACATGATTGTTTCAGTCAGCATTCTCACGGCTGTGACCCAAAATACCTGAAGACCACAGTGTAAAGGAAGAAAGCTTTATTTGCCCATCGTTCTGGAGGTTTCAGTTCATGTTAGGCTGGGTCATGTCTATGGAGCTCTGGGCATGGTGGCAGGAAGCAAAGAGAGCAAGGGCAGGGGGCGAGGGACATATATATACAGTCCCCAAGGCCACAACCCAGTGACCTACCTCCTCCAGCCACACCTGACCTGCCTACCTTACCATCCAAGTCATTGATCCATCAATGGATCTATCCACTGATGAGATTAGAACACTCATGATTCAATTATTTCACCTCTGAACAGTTTTGCCAATATATGAGCTTTTCCAGGGGGCATTTTATATCCAAATCATAACAAGTATTATATCTCAATTTAAAAATTAAAAATAAACATTGTAAGATCATATTAGTATAACACTTTTTGTACTTAAAAGTAAACTAAAATTATAAAGTACACGTGAGTTGTACTTCTGGCTAGCTTAGATTTTTCATAGCTCCAAAATATGTATGATTTATACTGTAAAACATGTATGTACATATGTGAATATGCTTATATTTATATGTAAAAATGCATGTATGTGTCCCAGAGAAGATAGATAGCATCCCATTAATTTCCATTTAATTAATAGCCATTTATTAAGTTCACTCTATGCTAGGCACTGAGGACACAGAAAGAAATAAAAGTGGTCCCTGCCTTCAATGTGAATTACATTACTATATCAATTGTGAATAAAACAATGAAAGAATATCCGCTCTAGGCCTTTAAATAAGCCCAACCTTCCTACATAAGAATAACCAAGACAGACACTTGATTCACTACTCTATCACAGGACTTCTATATTTCTGACCTTATACTTCTTTAACAATTTCTTCCCCTAACTATGTACTCTTGCTTGGTCTTGGCTTCAGTCCTGCTTCTGACCCTCTGGTAAGAGTGCCTGTCTCCCAGATATCAATAATGGCTTTAACCCAGTTTCTTAACTGCAGCACTCTTGACACTTTGGACCACATAATTTTGGGGGCTGTAGGATGATTAGCTGCATCACTGCCTCTACTCAGTTATGTGACAACCAAAATATTTTCAGACATTTCATATGTCCCCTGGAGAGATAAATAACCCCTGGTTAAGAATCACTTCTCAGCCTGACATTTACTTGTGGCTCTTCCTAGCTCTTATGGCTGCTTGGGAAGCTGCCTCTCCTAAACAACCTCCAAAAACAGTTATCCCTGATTTTTTTTTAATAACGCTCCAAAGCAACCTCCAAAAATAGTTCACATCCACCCCCAGCACCAGGTTGGGGGTGAAGGGGTAGGTTAAATTCCTCCACTCTTTTTTCAGTACCCTTCTCCAAAAGCATCCATTTAGCACTACCCAGCCACAATAACCTATAATATTTATCTTTCTAAAGACACCTCTCTACCTCCAGAGAAATGGCCCTAATAGATTAGTTCCTGGATCTAAAAATGTAAGCACTGGGTTGCTGGAAAGAGGAAGTAGCACAAGTCAAGGAGGACTCCTGACCATTAGCTGTAGTGATTTCTCTAGCCCTGATTCCTCTCTTCTTCAACTTTTATACATGATTCGGTTCCCAGGCAGCCTTTAACTGAGGGAGCTGCCCCAGCTGAAAAGAACAAAACTGGGTAGGAACGAAGCATGTGTCAGGCCCTGCATTTAGGTGTTCAGGGTTTAAATCTGGAATGCAACTGAAGAGCTTTTAACCTGACAGGGGCAGGATAAATGTGAGGAGTAAACCTTAGAAAAATGCCTACAAAGGGAACTGTGCCTTTCCAGGACTTTCCTGTTAGTTGAGACAGCTTATTTAATATAACTCTGGGGAAACATTCTGTTGTTACTGCCAGTGGAGGGCCAATTTTACCAAAATTGTGATATGGAAGCCAGACATGGGGGCACATGCCTGTAATCCCAGTACTTGGGAGGCTGAGACAGGAGGATCATAAGCTCAAGACCAGCCTCAGCAACTTACTGAGACTCTCAGAAACCTAGTGAGATTCTGTTTCAGAACAAAATAAAAATTAAAAATGGCTGGGGATATAGCTCGAGGTAGAATACCTCTGGGTTCAATCCCCAGTACCAAAAAAAAAGAAAGAAAAAAAAGAAGGAAGGAAGGAAGGAAGGAAGGAAGGAAGGAAGGAAGGAAAGAAGGAAGGAGAAGAGAAAATTGTAAAAGGGGTTGTATTGGGACTCTTTGTGCCAATAACTCTATTCTCCTAGGTTGGGCAAAAGGGGGCGCTGACTGGTTCACATCATTGGGAAGACCCAGTGGAAATATGGGGTGGGTTGGGTTTAGGTACCACAGAATTGTCAGGTTTCTCCCTCCCTCTCAGTCCCTTCACCTCTGTGTTCATTTCATTCCATGGCATACTTCCTCCTTGTAGTGACAGTTGGTCATCATCCACATCTGGTTTTCTTGATTAATACCAATCCCCAGAAAAAGCTCTGATAGACCCTGTGTGAGTTACACCTGTACCTATTGGTCCATCGTGGTGTCAGGAGTGAGGACAGGTCCACCCGGGACTCTGATTTCAGATGCTGTAAGAGAGAGAGGTGCTGGGAAGGTAAAAACAACAGAGGTCCACTAGACAGTCTTTCCCTTTTCAGACCCCCTGCTACTGTCTTTCTCCACATTACTCCCTCTAGTCACTTATTATCCCCTCACTGCCCATCCACTGCCCAACATTTACTTCCTTTTTCCTTATATCAATATGTGATATAAAGGTTTATATCCATACGTGATATGGTTAAAGATCCTTCTGCCCCCACCTTTAACCACAGTCTTTGTCATTGTTAATCTGGATTGTCCACTTGTTTGGATCAAGCAATGCCTAGGATTAAGAGAGCATGCTTAGGCGTGCTGATGAGGGTGTCTCTAGAGATGATTGGCATGTAGGAAAGTAAACTAAGGGGGGAGTCTCACCTGAATGTGGGTGGTACTGTCCAATAGTCTGGGGCTGGATGGAATAAAAGGCAGAAGGAGGAAGTGAGCAGAGGCAAGGATGATTCTTCTTGAGCGTGTGCTTCTATGGCTATTGCCATTGCCTAAGGACATCAGACTCCAGTTCCTTCGCTTTTCCAACATGGACTCTCACCAACAATTACCAGGGAGTTTCCAGGCTTTTCTATCCTATGCAAGGGTCACATCATTGATCCCTGAAGTTCTGAGGCTCTAACTTCTTGGACTGAGCAGCTACTGTTTCCTCCAGCTCTCTGACAGATAGCCATTACAGGACTACTCAGCTTTAGACTGTGTAACCCAATCTAGTAAACCCCCTTTTTACAGTCATACATTTACATATCCTCTTGGTTCTATTTAGAGAACCCTGACTAATACAGCCTTCAAAGCCTACCTCACATTGCGGATGGACTACACAAATTTGGAGGCCCTTGGTGGAAATACTGGGAGGCTCCTTCAGTGAAAAGTGGGTGCAGAGCTCCTCAGAATAGAGTGTGCAGGCCTTAACTCACTGATTGTGTGCCATTTCAGCCCATTCCAGCAAAAGATCTGATTTCATTTATTTGAATGCATGTGAGAGTTTTAAGAACAGATCCTCTCTGAGGTGAGCCCTGGAAAAGTATAGCCATAGGCTTGGAAAGCTTCTGAGGAAGTCTGGCATTTGACTTATCCATTCAGACAACATTGAGTTTAACTCATTAAGTCCTTAGTTTTCAATTCTGCAGAAATAATAAGTATTCAAATATTATTTCAAAGTTATTGTATGTGGCATATTTGTTGCTCAATTTAAGTTTTTATAGGTGTTCCACATATGGGATGATGGATGAAATGGGTTAAGGATCAGTTAGGATCATAACAATAGAGGCCAAAGCCTGGAAACAGAGCTTCCCCCAAGGCTAGGACTATAAAAATGTCTCCTTATGGCCCTCAGCTGGGGAGCAAGAGAGATCAGCATCCAGTGAAAATCCATAATGAAACCTCAAGAGGCACAAACCTATCTTTCCTTACCCTTAGAAAAATCTCACTGTTCTTAAATATCACTCACAGCTTGAATAAGTTACTTTTCGTTGTGTTGTTTTATTTTTTTAACAGAAATCGCATCAGTAGGATTATGGAAAATCCTCTCAAAGCTAAAGATCACAATATTTAGGATGGTAACTACAGGTTAAAATAGTGACTAGTTAGTGATTAATACAGTAGTGATGTTAGGTAGCTAGCTAGGCCTTAGCAGATGGGGTTGGCTGGGATGAACTGGAAGTTTACCCACAGAGCTTTGCTCACTTTGACCCCTGTGACAAGGGGGCAGGGAAACAAGACAGGGTCACTAAGATGAGACATGCAAAGGGGAATCAATCACCCCAAATGTAAAATGTATAAAGAGGGTGTCCATAGGGACGATACAACCTGACATGTGGAACATGCCATGCTGCTTTCCATATCTGGAAACAGACTGCTCCAGACAGGTCTCTAGAGCACAACCCCGTTGCCCCAGGCCATTCCTGGGAGTGTGACCCTTTCCCTCTCTTCATGGCCTTCTCATATGGTACCTTCACTTCTCTAAATAAACCTCCTGTATTCCCATCTGTGCTTTCTGTTTGAATCCTTTCCAAGCAGATAAGCAAAGACTGAAGTTGTGTGGAATAATTTTAAAATCTCCCACCTGGTAACAGTGATTACCAAGGGCTTCTCTCCTGTGTCTTTGGAGAGAGCTGTATCAGCTGCATTGACTGTGTCTAGGAATCATATGAATGTGAGATACCGAAAGAATCATCTCCTCTCTGATTTACATATTACACTTGGCAAATGTCAGATACTCTCAACCATAACATGACCTGAAGGGCTTTCAGAATATATCTTTATGCCCGGCTCCATCCTCAGAAATGCTGATTTAATTAGCCTCAGCTGGTACACAAACATTGGGATTTACTAAAATGGTTCCCATCATTCTATTGTACAGCCAAAGTTGAGGACCTCTGGCATACACTAAGAGTCAGAATTAATTGAACTCTTGCTAATGTCAAGCATTGTATCAAATTCTTCACAAGCATTACCTCATTCGATCCTCCTAATAGCTGTACTAGGTAGTTACTATTATTTTACCCATTTTATAAATAAAGTAATTGTACTTAAAGGAGTTAAACCATTTTTCCAAGATCAAATACCCAGTAAGTTTCAGAAACAGGAATTTATATTTGACCTGTATGGTTAACAAGTCTACGTGTTTAACAATTTTGTTATACTGCTTCCTATGATACTATGCTATTTTATGAATAGATAGGAATATGATAACCAATTCTAGTACAGAAACAAAATATATGCTATCAAATGGGAATAAGGGATGAAAACATCTAATAGATAATAAGAATCTGCTAAATCTAAAACAGATAAAGGTTGTTCTGCCTTAGCAACTGAGAGGCCAATTTCTTGACCTACCACGTATTTTGAAATTTCTTCCTTGGACAAGAAAATGACAAGGATGACAATCATCACATGGAAATAATACATAAATATCACTGCTCTTCCAATTTCCTTTAGGCACTCAGAAAATTTTATAAAAAGGAGAAACAACACAAAATTTTAAAGAAATCTTAAAAGCATCTGTGCTAACCTTCTAATTTCACATATAAGGAAATTGGGATGCAGCTAAGAGGAATGGATTGCTCACTTTCACACATATTTGAAGGAACTAAGTCTCATGACTCCTAGTTTGAGAAAATTCTATTACAATGATGGGAGGCATCTCTGGAAGCTGCATCAGCACCAGAAAATACACAGCATGTGGCATGGCATTCTTCCAGGCTATGCCCATGCCATTATCAAGAGCCACTCGCATGAGCTCACCCGGAGCCAATAAACACTTTGTAGGTAGATAGTCATTTGGGGATAGTCTCAGAACCATGTTCTCCATATTCTGCATACCAAAAAAGTGCCTTTTCCAGAATTGCTACCTAAACCATGAGAAATAAGGCCACTGAAACCCTACAGTTTCAGGTTCTACTTTCTCAGTATTTTCCAAACTCTGTTTCTGGGCTCTCCGATCAGAATTACCGGGGTGCTTCTTCAGAGTACATACGTATGAACCATGAAGCAAAGATGTTAAATCTGAATTCCTGGGTGGGAGGCCCATCTTGACAAACGATTCCAGTGATTCTTCTGCACACTAACCTTAAAGAATCACAGATCCTAGACAATAGCTGTTCCTGCTCCAGGTGGATTCCCAGAAGAATCTCAATAAAATCAGCAACTTCATTACCAAAGGAGCTCTTTTGTTTTGTCAGTTTTGATTGTGCATGCATGCTGAAGACCGTAACATTCCACTAGAAAGTAACCTGGGTTCTCTAGATATATCAAAAGCCAGTTTTAAACAAAGAGTTCTGATTCCTCCCACCTTTTCATTCTGGGTGTCAGACAAGCAGAACATGTAAACTTCTGTACTCTGCTCCCTACAGGCCCTCAGCTCATTGACACCTTATCTGCCATCCAGAAGGCCATGTGAAGAGGCAAATGACAGACATTGAAACTCTGGCTTGCCCTGCTCTACATGACTTCTCTCAATCTGTGGCTTCCCAGAGAGTGACTCCTGCAGTCTCTTACCATGTTTTATGCTTTTTATTGTGTCTCTGGGAGGTTCAACTTTTCAGCTTGTTTTCAAGTAGCAATGTACCCATCTGAACAGCATGAAAAGACCCTGTCTCTTCTTTTGGTAATATTTAACCCAAAAAAGGAAAAATTCTTGAACACCAGGTACTTAGTCCTTGAAGAGAGGCAACCTCTCCATGTGAAAGGTGTCTACCTCTGAGCTACGCCCTCAACCCTTCCTATTTTTTATTTTGAAATGCTCTAAGTTGATGAGAGTATTGCTAAATTGCTGAGGCTCATTTCAAACCTGTGATCCTCCTGTCTCAGCCTCCTAAATGAAGGCATGTGCCATCACGCCTGCCCCATTTGTGATTTTATAGCCTCATAATAATAGGCCTACTAATCAGGAAGTTGAATTGTCCTGACAATTGGATGTCACATATCTGTGATACAGATAAAAAGAAGCTGGAGAATAAGGAAAGACAAAAGAGAGCTGCCTCTACCATATGTATTAAACATTTGCAATTAGGGTATTTGAACAAAACTGAACCATACCATTATACATGGATGATTATACATTACCTAATCCAAATCTTTAGTGAATCTCTTCAAACAGAATAAAACTCATATATAATAGGTAGATTTACTAAACCAAAGAAAACTGGAAAATTGTTATTCTCCAATCTCTTGAACAAAAAAATACCTGAAGTTAAACCTGATTTATGTCCCCAGTCCAAATCCAATCCAACAGGATCAAAATTTCTACAGCATAGTATCAAAATAGAATACAATGGAAACTTATTTTGGACAAAGCTTTAAACTAGAATCTGATCATCAATTACAGCTTCCAGTTCTTAAGAAGACATGGTAGCAAAGATAAGAAAGCTAAACGAATTTTGGCCCTATGGATTACATCCAAAGATATGCCCCTGTATCATGAAACCCTGGATCTGACTGGCTGCAAAGTTGCATGAGTGGTGTGGTTAAGGCTAGGCCCCACTGGGATAGGACTGATGTATTTCCTCCCTCTGTCAGGAAATGGACCTAAGATTGAGCTCATATGTGGGGATGTCCATAGAGACAATGGTGAAAATCTGGGGAAAACAAAGGTGTAGACGAGGAATGAAGTCGAGAGTGATTAGGTAGCCAACATAGAGGATAGGAATATATATAGTATGTTGGTAGAATCAATTAAGTAAAAGAAAGTCTCTCATTAGTTCAAATTGGAAAATTATTTTCTTCATCACAGGACTTATTTCTCAAAGGTCTTATTTTTCTGTACAGTTGATTTTCAGTTGAGAACTGAGGGTACAGTGAGATTTTGTGCCTAGGCTGAGACACCTGCCACCGGCTCCAGCACAAGGCTTTTTGCATGTGGTCTGAAGAGCTGCTTGTTAAATACTCAAATATTGATGCCCAAACCATCTAGCTGGAAAGCTTCATGTCTTTCTAAATCACTTCATCACAGAGACACTTGGGCTCCCCAATAATGCTGAAATTTAAAGAACCTGCCTTTAAAAGGCAATAACTGCCGGGCGTGGTGGCGCACGCTGGTAATCCCAGTACCTTGGGAGGCGGAGACCAGAGGATCTGGGTTCGCGGCCAGCCTCAGCTCTCTCGCTCTCTCTCTCCCTGTCTCTCACTCTCTCTCTCTCTCGCTCCTTAGTGAAGCCCTCCGCAACTTTGTGAGACCCAGTTTCAAAATAAAGTATGAAAAAAAATAGGGCCGGGGGCGTAGCGCGGAGGTAGACCGCCCCTGGGTTCAATCCCCGGTACCGCAAAAAAAAAAAAAAAGGCAATAACTATAACCACCAAACTTCTCTCATTTGCTTTTTCTAGAGATATTATAAAAGTTGGTAATACTTTTCATTTAATACTCAGTGTCAGAAATCACAAGTATTATTTCAATTTAAAAAACCTACATATGATTGTATTTTATTAACTACATTTTGTCACCATTCAGTCTTGTCTATTAGCTTAGTTTCAACATTTCCTTTTACTGTCTTTGTATTGTCTATATGTAATAAAGGGCCTTTAATTTCATTAAAGCAGGTGAATATAACTGACATTTATGGCTAGGAATTTGGGACCACAGAAAAGCAGAATGATGCCTTAACAGGGCTAATTCTCATCCATATTAGAAGTTATAAATTCACTGAAATTTTGAGCATATTATAGGGTATTGTGGATGATACAAAATCAATTAGCTATGGATTTTTCCATCAAGGACCTAGCAATCTAGGATGGGAGTTACAATAATAACTATAGTAAAATAATATATTTAAGCTGGGTGTGGCGGTGCATGCCTGCAATCCCAGTACTTGGGAGGCTGAGACAGGAGGATTGCAGGTTCTAGGCCAGCCTCAGCAACTTTCACCCTGTTTCAAAATAAAAAATGAAAAGGGTTGGGGGTGTAGCTCAGAGGTAAAATGCCTCTGGGTTCAATCCCCAGTACCACACACACACACAAAAAGAAAGCAGAATGTATTGAGCACCATACATAAGGCAGTGATAAAATGATCCAGCAAAGTGAGTTTCAGTTAGTATAGCTGCGTAACAAGTTACCCAAAACTTAGTAATGTGCAACACCCAGTTAATATTCTGCAATTCAGGAATTGGGATAGGGAATAGCAGGGACAGTTTGTCTCTGTGTCATAGAGTCTGGGCTTCAGCTAGATGACTCAGAGCCTGAGGACTACAATCATCTGAAGGCTCATTTGTTCGCATGTCTGGCTGTTGGTGCTGACTAGAGTCAGTGGACTGGTGGGCTGCAGCAGTTGGGGCTCCTCAGGCCTCTCCACGTGGCTTCTACAGCTTGGCCCATGTCTTGAGAGTGTCAAGTGGAAACTGTATGGCCTTTCCTAACCTAGCCTTACTTAAGACACTTCTACCACATTTTGTTCATAAATCACCAAGGCTTGACCATGTTTAAATGGAAGGGAATCAGACTCCCACTTTGGTGGAAGTATTGAAGAATTTGTAAGTACGTTTAAAGCCACCACACTGGAGGACCAGGGAAAGCCTCTTGGAAGTACTACCATTTCAGCTGGGTATTGAAAGACTGATATAATCTGAATAAGCAAAAGTGAAATAAATGGAAGTGAGCACAAGGATTTGCTTCATCAGCAGGTGAGCAGTGTATGAACAGAAAGGACTGGTTAAGGGAGGGCATTGGGAACCTAGAAATGAGGCTAAAAACAGATGGAAGTCATGGAGGGGCAAGACTTAAATGCCATGCTTAGGAGCATGGATTTGATTCAGCTAGGAAACCTCTTTAGTGTTTTTCAAACTTTGCTGCTATTGGAATCATATGAGGAGCTTTAAAAATGCTGATAACTCGGCTCCAACCCCCATGGATTCTAATTTAGTTATTCTTAAGTGTGGCCTAAGTGACATGACTTTTGAAAGCTTCCTGGGCAATTCCAAAGTCATCCACATTGAAAACCAGTAAACTAATGGATTTCGAAAAGTGTGAAATCAAGGATCATTTGGCACTCTTTCTGGCACACCAGTGAGTAGTTTATAACAAACCTCTTTTCATTTGTTTGTTGGTTGATTTATAAAGCCAAACTCCTGAAGATCTTTATGGCCGCTTAAATGTAGTGCCATAGGGGCCAATAACTAAATTCATTAAAATCCAGACTTCACCATTTTATTTAATTTTGATTTTTTCAAATACTTGTATTGGTGCATTGTAATTTCATATCATAATGTAGTTCATAGTGATAATGACATACATGCACACAGTACTTTGTGAGCTTTTCCCTTCCCCTGGCTCACTCCCCACTAATCTTTTTTTTTTTTTGTACTAGGGATTGAACCCAAGGGTGTTCTGTCTCTGAGCTATATCCCCAGCCCTTTTTATTTTTAATTTTGAAACAGGGTCTCACTTAGTTACTGGGTTCTGGCATTGAACCTGCAATCCTCCTGTCTCAGCCTCCCAAGTACTGGGATTGCAGGCTTGTGCCACCTCACCCAGCCCTTGCCAATTTTTTTAATGAGGTTATTTTTTTCTTGCTATTGAGTTGAGTATCTTGTATATTTTTTAAATTAACCCCTTACCAGATGTATGGCTTGTAAATGATTTTTCATGTTCTGTAAATTGTCTCTTTACTCTGTCAATTGTTTCCTAGGCTCAGAGTCTCACAGACCTGTTGTGGCACCTTGGTCTTGTGGTGCATATTTACTCCCTGAGGCACAACCCAGCAGCTCAGCACTCCCCCCACCACACACACACACACACACACACACACACACACACACACTGGGGGGAATTGTAACATGACTCTAACTCTGGGAGGCAGGGAGCACCACTAGCCTGACTTGGGAGAAGAAGGGGTCCTTTGGGGATTTGAGCCCAGGAGCAGGTTACAGCTATGGGGTACAGTAGCAACTCAGGTCTTAGGTGATAAGGACTGTGTAGTGGTGACTGGACCCTGGGACGGTAGAACACAGCTGTATCCCAGGCCCTGAGACCAGATGCAGCAATAGCAAGGACTCCAAAATGGTACACTTGTCTATTGCTTGACGGGGGCAGAGAGCATCAAAACAATAACTCCACTCCCCAGGAAGGGTTTTGTCTAAGCAGTTAAGCTTCTAGGGTACTAGTCTAGTTTCAAGGAAGCAGGGTACTAGAGTAGTATGACCTATAGGGAAGGATATCTCAGCTTAACCAATTTTCTGTTTCCCTAGGATGCAAGGTACCATGTAATGTTAACCCAGGGATGTGTGGTTGCTCAGCCCAGCCAACTTCCTGGTTCCCTGGGAGGTGATGCATTGTTTTAACTCAGGCCCAGGGTTGTGACTACTCTGGGCAGCCCAGGCGCCATCTGTTTGGAAGCAAGAGGCTGCTTTAATCCATGCGTGGGAAGAGGGGTAATGACGATACCGTTTTCCCAGGTTAGTTCATGCACAGGGGGCATGCCTGCTCTAGGCAACCAGGCACCACTTTCCCCAAAGGCCAGTGCATAAATTTAGCAAGGCCCCAAGGGACTGGGTGCAGCAGTGCCTGGGACGGATAGATGGAGCCATTCCACAGGCAGCTTGGCCCACTGAGGTAGGGTGTAGCTAGTAGCTTGGCTTGAGGCTGATTGGCCACAAGGCAGGGATCATTCAATGGTGGCTCAGCCTCAGAGATGAAAGGGTGCAATGGCTACTTGCCCCCAAAGCAGGACAAACTCCAGCAGCATCTCCAGTTCCAGGATGAGAGCACAGTAAGCATGCAGGCCACCGGAGGTGAGGCCCATTGCTGGTCCCTTCTCAGAGATGAATGTAATTGTATGGACTCCACACAGCTCCCACAGCTGGGCTTAGTGCTTGTGAAGACTGCAGGGGTCCCCACTAGTGAGGACTATAGGTGTCCGAGGATGTTCGTGGGGAATACTGGGGTCCTCTTGCTCACCTATCCTCCAAAGGTGAAAGCCCCTCCTAATCCCAAGCTTTTATGAGCTGGAGACAGGCTGATGGAAGCCAAGTGTTTCCGTGTTGTTTGGGCTGACTTTGTGGGAAGATGAGTGCTAAGGGCTTCTAATTGACCATCTTTCTGATGTCATTCTCAACCACATTATTTTTGTATGTTAATTTTATATTCTGTAATTTTACTGAATTCACTTATCAGATATAACAGTTTTTGGTCAAGTCTTTGGGATTTTCTTTATGTAAGATCATGTCATCAGAAAATAGAGACAGGTTTTACTTTTTCCATTCCTATTAGCTTACGTTTTATTTCTTTGTCTTCTCTAATGGCTTGGGGTAGAACTTCCAGAAACATACTGAAAAGAATTGGTGAAAGTGAACATTCTTATCCTGTCCCTAATATTAAAGGAAATGCTTCCAACTTTTTACTGTTTGGGAAAGATGTTAGATATGAGTTTGGATTTTATTGTATTTCATACAGTACAACCCCTGTGCTATAGTTTCAATGTAGTTTGTCCACCAAATGTTCATGTATTGAAAGCTTGGTCCCAGTATGGCAATGTTAATAGATGCTGAGGCCTTTAAGAGATGCTGCCTCATGGGAGGTTGTTGGGCCATTGAAGCACTTCCCTTAGTTTTTTTGTTTTCCACTTTTTTGTGTTATTTTTCATCTTTTGCAGTGCTGAGGATAGAACCCAGGGCCTCGTGTAAGCTGGGCAAGTACTCTACCACTGAGCTATCCCCCCATCCCTTAGAGCACTGCCCTTGGAAGAAATTAATGTAGTTCTCCTGAGACCCTAGTTGGTTTTCACATGAAGATTGTTATAACAGAGCAAGACTGGCCGCTCCTCAGTCTCTGGCTTCCTGTGTCACCTTTTGGTTTCTCCTTCTCTTGCATGCTTCCACAGGATGCCATCTGCTGTGGTGTGATGCAGTCAGTGCAGCCCCACCCAGAGTCAGTACCATGAAGTTTGGACTTTCAGCCTTCAGAACTGTGAGTTAAATGAACCTCTTTCCTTTACACATTTACAAGGTTCGTGTATTTTATTATATCAACAGAAGCAGATTAATACACCCCGTATACCTAATTTGTTGAGAATTATTATTATGAAAGGGTATTATATTTTGTGAAATGCTTTTTATGCATCTATTGAGATAATCATATGATTTTTGCCCTGAATTTGTTAATATGATGTATTACATTTATTGATTTGCATATGTTGAACCACCCTTACATCCCTGGGATAAATTCCACTTGATCATGGTGAATTATTATTTTAATGATTTCTTGAATTTAGTTTTTTAATACTTTGGGGGTGTAATAAGAGATATTGTCCTATAATTTTCTTATAGTATGCTTGTATGACTTTAGTATTGGTAGCAACAGCATTGTAAGACAAGTTTCGAAATATTTCTTCTACATTGATTTTTTTCTTTCTGAAGATATTAAGAAGAATTGCCACTTGTTTTTTGTTTTTGTTTTTAAGGGAGAAAGTATTTTTTACTCACATATTGCTTCTTCATCCAGGCTGTGCAGAGATATCTGCTTGGAAGTTTTCATTTTTCTTAATTTTTTATTAACGTGTATTAATTGGATATATTATTTACATTCTGTGTGATATTTCTTATATGCATATAGAGTGCACTAATCAATTCTAACATCCCTTTTTACACACACACACACGCATGCACACACACCCTTCCCAATCTCCAATAATTCATTACTCTATTTTCAGGTCAACTTCTCTTTAGCTTCCACATATGAGACAGATGATGTGGTTCTTGTTTTTCTGTGACTAGCATATTTCACTTAACATAATGTCCTATGGTTTCATCCATTTTGCTATAAATGACAATATTTAATTCTTCTTTATGACAGAAATAATACTCGTGTGGTGTGTGTGTGTGTGTGATATTTTCTTTGTGCATTCATCTGTTGCTAGGCATCTAGGCTAATTCCATATCCTAGTTACTGTGAACAGTGCCATAATAACATGGACATGCAAATCTCTCCCTACCATACTGATATCATTTCCTTTGAAAATATTCCCAGAAGTGGGGTAGTTGGATCATATGGTAGTTTTGTTTTTAGTTTTTGAGGAATGCCCATACTGTTCTCTATAATGGCAGTATTAATTACCACCAACAGTGCATGAAATAATCCATTTTCTCCATTATCCTTGCCAGTATTTATTGTTATGTTTTGTTTTTTATAATATCCATTTAACTGGGGTGAGGTGGTATCTCATTGTAGATTTTATTTGCATATTCCCAATGTCAAAGGATATTGAGCATTTTTTCATATATTTGTTGGCATTTGTTTTTTTCTCCTTTTGAGGAGTATCCCTTCAGATCATTTGCCCATTTTTAAATATATTACTTGTTTTTACTAGCTTTTTTAGTTCTTTATATATTCTGAATATTAACTCTGTCAGATGAATACATGAGATATATTTTCTCCCATTCTATATGTTATCTCTTCACTCTCTTGATTATTAACCATGAAGAAGCTTTTTAATTGAATATATTTCCATTTGCCACTTTTTGCTTTTGTTTCCTGTGTTTTTTTTTTTTTTTTGTGGTACTAGGGATTGAACGCAGGGGCGTTCTACCTCCGCGCTACACCCCGGCCCTATTTTTATGCTTTATTTTGAGACCGGGTCTCACAAAGTTGCGGAGGGCCTTACTAAGTAGAGAGAGAGAGAGAGAGAGAGAGAGAGAGACAGGGAGAGAGAGAGAGACAGGGAGAGAGAGAGAGACAGGGAGAGAGAGCCGAGGCTGGCCACAAACCCGGATCCTCTGGTCTCCGCCTCCCAAAGTACTGGGATTACAAGCGTGTGCCACCACGCCCGGCTGATTCCTGTGTTTTGAGGGTCCTATCCAGAAAATCATTCCCTATATCAGTGTCTTGAAATGTTCCCCTATGTTTTCTTCTAGTAGTTTTAGATTTTTGGTCTTACTTTTATGTCGTTGATCTATTTTGAGTTGATTTTATACGGAGTGAGAGAGGAGGGTCAAATTTTAGTCTTCTGCACGTGAATATCCAGTTTTTCTAGCTTATTAAGGAAGCTATCCTTTCTCCAATACGTGCTTTCAGCCCATGTATAAAGAATTAGTTGAATGCAGATGCATGGGTTTATTCCTGGGATATCTATTGTGTTATATTGACCTATGTGTCTGTTTTTTGTGACAATATCATGCTCTTTTGGTTACTATAACTCTGTAGTATGCCTTGAAAGCAGTCACCTTGATGCCTCCAGCTTTGTTCTTTTTGCTCAAGATGGTTTAGGATATTTAGGGTCTTTCGTGCTTCTGTATGAGTTTTAAGATTATTTTTTCTAGTCCTATGAGGAGTGTCATTAGTATTTTTATGGGTATTCCATTGAATCTGTAAATTGTTTTGGGTAGTATAGACATTTTAACAGCATTAATTCTTCAAATCCATGCACTTTTTTGTAGGTTCCTCCTTTTTTCCACCATTGCTGCCTTTGTGGTTGAATAATTTTCTGTGACGGGATGCTTTCAATCCTTAATTATACATTATATGCAACTACTGTAGGTTTTTGCTTTATGGTTACCATGAGGTTTACATATTTCTTCCTTATAACAGACTAAGCTGCTGAGAACTTGCCTTTGATCCCATACAAAAATTCTATACATTTACTCTTTTCCCAACCTTTTATGATTTTATGTCAAAAATTTTATGTCAATAGGTAATTTGTATTATGATAGTTTTGTTTTTTAGATTTTATTTTAACTGATACATAAAAATGTACATATTAATGGGGTACCATGTAATATTTTGAAATATGTATACATTTCATGATGTTTGAATCAGATTAAACATATCTGTCTCCTCAAACATTTATCATTTGTTCATGGTGAAAACTTTCAAAATCATTTCTACTAGCTTTTTTAGATGTATGGTACATTGTTGTTGTGCAGTCACCCTATTTTGAAATAACATACCAGAAACCCTTGTTCCTATCTAACTGTAACTTAGTACCCATTTATTAACCTTTCCCCAAACTCTCACCCCATTTTCCCCAGCCACTGGTAACCACCATTCTACATTCAACTTCTATGAGTTTAAATTTTTTAGGCTCCACATATAAGTAAGATCATACAGTATTTGTCTTTCTGTACCAGGCTTATTTCACTTAACATAATGATCTCTAGTTCCATCCATGTTGTTGCAGAGGGCAGGATTTTATTTTTATGGCTGAATAGAATTCCATCATATCTATGTACCATATTTTCCTTATCTGCTCATCAGATGATTAGCACTTAGGCTGCTTCCAATTTTGGGCTCTCATGAATAGTGCTCAATGAGCATGGAAGTGCAGATGTATCTTTAATGGACTTACTTCATTTTCTTTAGATAAATACCCAAAGGAAATGTAGTGGTATTGCTGGATTGTACAGTAGTTCTACTTTTTGATTTTTGTGGAACCTCCATACTGTTTTAAATAATTATTTTACTAATTTATATCCCCACCAAAAGAATGCAAGGGTTCCCTTCTCTCCACGTCCTTGATACATTTATTATCTTTCATCTTTTTCAGACTAGCCTTCTAACTGAAGTAAGATGATATCTTACTGTGGTTTTGATTCACATTTCTCTGATTAATGATTATGAGCATTTTCTTATATACCTGTTAGTCATTTGTATGTATTCTTTTAAGAAATGTCTAGTTAGACCCTGTGTTTATTTGTAACAGGTTTTTTTTTCTTTTGCTATTGATATTTTGGAGTTCCTTAAACATTCTGGATGCCAACTCCTTGCCAGATGTACAATTTTCAAATACATTCTCCGATTCTCTAGATTGTTTCTGCATTCCATTGATTATTTTCTTTGCTGTGCAGAAACTTTTAGTTTTATACAATCCTATTTGTCTATTTTTCTCTTGTTTCCTGTGCTTTGGGGGTCTTGTCCAAAAATTCCTTGACCATTCCAATGTCATAAAACTTTCCTCCTTTTTACTAGTAGTTTAATAACTTCATATTTTATATTTAAGTCTTTAATCCATTTTTAGTTGGTGTTTTGTAACTGGTGAGAAGTAAGTGTTAAGTTCCATTCTTCTTCTTGTGGCTATCCAATTTTCCCACTACCACTTATTGAAAAGACTGTTTTTTCTCCAATGCATGTTTTTAGTATCTTTGTCAAAAATCAGTTGACTATAAATACATCAGTTTATTTCTAGAAGAAGCTATTAAATTTTTCATTTCAAGTTAATGTATTTTTTATCTCTAGGATTTTCAAAAATATTTCATTTCTTTGTCAAACTTCTCATTTTGATTGTTTCCAAATTTTATTTAATTTTATATTTGTATTTCTTCATTATTTTAACTGAAGAGGATTATTCTGAATTCTCTGTCAGTCATGTTATAGATTTCCATTTCTTTTAGTCTACTATTGGTGATTTATTAGTTTATTATGGTTGTATCATATTTTCTTGATTTTTCATAATCTTTATCTCCTCACATTGATGCCTGGCATTTGAGGAGATGAATACCACCTATGTCTTTTGCAGGTGCTCTTTAGGGGTGATAGACTTTACTTATTAGTCTAGCCTGGGGTTCTGAATTTGCCAGCTCTTAGCAATACCAGTCAGGTAGACCTTGATGTCTCCAGTTTGACTAGGCTGCTTCTTGTTCTATAGGGTCAAATAGGATTGTTAACTGTGCTTCCTCGTCTGGTGACACCCCTATCTGGTCTCTGCTGTCAGAAGGGGTAGTTAGGTGGGCTCTGGAAACATCTCTGATTGGGCGGGGCTGCAGGTTGTCTTCCTTGGCTAGACAGTAATGTTTGGAATATATTATGGGGCTTAGCCATGTGATGGGTGCCAAGTCTGGATGGAGTATTTGGGGTTGCAACTCAACCACATGAGACAGGTAGAGTCAGAGACTACACTTTGCAGAAAAGTGTGGACTTGGACTTGCCTCCCAGCATAGGGTAGGCTTAATCAGAACACAGGTTTGGTAGAATCATTTCCCTGCACTTTGGATTAGGCAGAGCCAAATGTTCCTGTACTAGGTAGGGGACTGCCAACATGAAGTTGCTTCCTTCTCTGAGGAAGACTTAACTAAGCACCAGAACTTAGTTGTAGCACCTCTTCAATATGACATTCGTACGACAGAAGCTTCTGCCATGGGTAATAATGTGAGCACTGGGATTTAATTTTACTACCTTTCCACCAATAGGGACAAGCACACCCAGATTCTTCCTCCATGAGTAATTGCTGATCTGCAGATGCTTCTCAACCATGGGAGATTTAATGAGAGGACTTGGCCTGTTTGGGAAAGTTAGGAAGGAATTTGAGCCTGGAGAATCCCTGAACAATGCTTCCTGTAGCAGGATGCTATTGACTAGCTTCTCTGATGTGATTCCTCCATTGGCCAGAATTCAGAGTGACCAACAAGATCCATGCATTGGTTACTGTGAGCCCCAGCCTTATTCTTTGTTTCTAAGTGACCCTAGGTGGAGTAACCCTGGTAGTATTCCCAATGATTCTAGTGAGATAAGACAGGAGTGAGCCTCCTGTTAAGGGACTCAAAATGGTGGGGAAGTTAAATATCTGCCTCCAACTCACTCACTCAGAAACCATGGTCCAGGGTAATTTTATGGGTAGTTCTGTGCAGGCTTAGAGGAGAGGAGTATGGTCAAAGAGAACCATTACTCTTACTTTTGATCATGTACTTCCTCAGTTGTATGATCCAGAGAGGTGTCTGTCTTACTCTCAAGTTCCAGGATATTCAGGATGGTATTTTTGCTTGTGAGTTGTTGCTAGTTTGATTTCTAGGTGTGAGAAGAGTAAAGCTAGAGAACTCCTGCTGTTCTGTTCTTTTTGATACCACCCTGTGAGTCTTAATATAAGACAATGTGCTTAAAAAACATTTTAATAGTTTTTTACACAAACTTATGAAATAAAAGGAGCCCAATTTAAAGGAATCTGAATTTGTTAAAGATAGATAAAGCATGAATATATATTTCTAAATATTTAGTACTAAGCTCTCAACATTATTTCTTTTTCTGTTTTACATGGGAAGAATGAGAAAGAAAAGCTTTGTAGGGGAATATTTTTATTTAGATCTAGTCTTTAGCTGTTCTTTCTTCTCTTCAGCTCTTCTCTGCCTTTTGGGTGTTACTTAAGAAAATGTGAAAGATAGGAACATTAATCAGATCACCCATGTATTTTTAAGGACTTATTCTAATTTGAAACCATGAACTTGCCATGCATTCTAAGCATGTGCCTTTGCATGTATTTTTCACATTCCTCACAATCACCCTATTCGACAGATATACTTCTTGTATCCTTTTCATAATTTAGGCTTAGATATGCAATGAAACTTGCCAGAGACTAGTTAAAAATTGTTAGATTTGGGTCTTGCATCTAGCACTCCCAAGTTCCAAAGCAGCACCACTAACCATTGTCAGACATCACCCCTGCTGTATACAGCTAATTATGTAATCATTTATGTGTATGTGTTATTGGGAATGAGGATAGAAGTAGAGAATTATCCATGGTTGAACCAAAACTTGCAGAATTTAAATATTTTCCAGTATGTCTGCTAAACTGGTTGGATAGACATACTAGGCATATATTCTCATAAGGTGGAAAAAAAGCTATTTTGCTATGATTACTGACCTTGAGGGACTTGGAAAAAACCTGAAGTCATATATCCACAAAATATCTGTATAAATTCACAAAGCTCATATATTCACTGCAGCTCATTCAGACTCAGTCAGGGCTTATGGACTCAGTTGCAGAACTTGATGTCTAAGAGAAGAAGGAACTAATCACAGTAAGTTTGAAACCTTAAAGTATTAATCATAGCATGAGTCCTTGTATTCATCTTTACCTGTTGTTACAGTTGTCATCCACTCTGATTTTATGGTAGTGGAAGTTGAGGGTGAAAGTTGGGGAAATATTAAATACTTATGAGGAAATGCAATGTAAGCAGTTTTTATGTACCAGAGAAAACTACAAACATGCAAAAGAGAGCATCAATCCCTACCTCATTTAGTCCTAAAACCCCATATAGCTTTGGTATGTTGGGCGACAGGCTTGAAAAATCACAATGGGGTTTCTCAGAAGTATGTGGGTGCCATCATGGGATAATTAGTATGACCTGTGAGGGATTACTAACAATTTAAAAGTTGTTCCTAAGTGAGGAGAGAGATGAGAGACTTCATAGCATTTTTTTTACTCCGAAACACAAATATGCGCACGCTTACACAGGTGCACGCACACACACGCATATGTTATTACTATTGTTATTATCATAATAAAAATCTATAGAGAGATTGAAAAGTGGAGAAAGCCTTAATTAGTACTGAAAAGGAAGTGGGAAGACTGGAATATGAAGAGTGAAGTCCCCAATGTGATGCAAGATCAAGGCACAACTTTAAAAATGAAGTGACTTTTATACCTTCTGTTAGCTCCCCTTCTCTCTTTTGTAGTGATTCCACTGAATCCTGCTGAAGCTATACAAAAATGCATTTCTCAACAGATTGATTTGCCTAAATCATAAATGTATTGTGTAGAACCTCCTATTATTTACTATAATTCAAATAACTGTCAAAATAAAATGTTAGTTGCTTCTCCTGTGGAAGAGTATTTTTAGGCTGTGAAAGAAATGGTAATTAAACAGAATCCCTGCTGGATTTCATTGATCTTTCATGTGGGATTAAAACCTTATCTCTAAAAAATCAGAACCAACATAATAAGGTAACACTTACATATAAAGTGCAAGCATTCTAGGAGTATTTAATTTCAAATGCTAATTGCAAAAGAAAATTAGACCCTAGTCCTTAAGGTGCTAAAGATTTATACCTACCTTGCTATAAATTGCTTAATTTTAAAAAGAGAAAACGGTGCAGCTTCATATATACTACTATTTTGTTTATAGTCAGTGTATATAAATTACATGTGTACTACGATGTTTCCTATTTTCTGTCTTATGTTTTTCTGTGGTTTGGGTAGTGATTTTAATTTGTTTTTATAAGTTCATATCATAAGAAAGAGATTGTATATGTTGTCATGGAAATAGATTTTTGAGAAAGAGATTACAATTTAAAATCAACACTTAAGATAATAAAACACACCATGGCAGCACTAGGGTAGGTTTGTGTTGTCTGTTGCTGCTGCTGTTCATAGATTTTATGGGTTTTTTGTTGTTGTTATTATTCATCAGCTTAGTGTTTTTGCTTTGGGATACTGGAAAGGTTTTATCTAAAAACAAACACATTGACTTTCTTTAAACATACCACACTCCCACCTCTGCTATACTAAATAACCTAAAATATTATTTTGTAATTGAGACTTTTTTAAAAAAAACTACTTAAAGACCATAATAATCAACTTTTTCATCCATAAAATATCAGCTGGTTTCCTACCACTTTGCAGGTCCTATTTTGAGCACACAGGATAAATTGTTGACTAAGACCAAAAGAAGGTCATTACCCTCATGAATTTATATTCTAGAAATAGAGACATATATAAATAAAAATAAATGGTATTTCAGTGTGTCAGGTTTTCATTACTATCAAAAATACCATGCCGGGCGTGGTGGCGCACACTTTTAATCCCAGTAGTTGGGAGGCTGAGACCGGAGGATCCAGGTTCACAACCAGCCTCAGCTACTTAGTGAGGACTCTGCAACTCAGTGAGACATTGTTTCAAAATAAAGAATAAAAAATAGGACTGGGGGTGTATCTTGGAGGTAGAATGCCCCTGGGTTCAATCCCAAAAAATAGGTATGGCAAAAAAAGAAAAAATACCTGAGAAGAACAAGAGAAGAAAAGATTTATTTTGGATCAGTTTCACAGGTCTCAGTCCATGGTGACCGGCTCCATTGCTCAGGGCCCGAGGTGGATGAGAAAATCATGGCAAAGGGCAGGTTGAAGGAAAGCTGCTACACTCATGGCAGCCGGGAGGGGTGGGGGGAGAGAGAGGCAGGCCTGGAAAAAGATAAATCTTTCCAGAGCAATCCCTCAGTGACCTACTTCCTCCATCAAGGTCCTACCTCTCAGTAGTCCACTCAGCTATCAATGGATTCATTCACTAAATTCACTGGATTTGATGGATCAATCCACTGATAAGTCAGAGCCTTCATGATCCCCACCTCTGAACCTTGCTGCACTGGGGAGCATGGTTTCAACCTGTGAGCTTTTTGGGGCCATTCCAGATCCAAAGCATAGTAGAGTTAGTATGTGAAAGGGTGATGAGTGTTATAGAAAAAGAAAATGAAACAAAGTGAGAGGACAGAAAAGGGGTGGGATTGCAATCTTGTGTAGGGTGGTAAGGGCAGGCCTTACTGAGATGACATTTGAAGAAAGCTTGAAGGAGTTGAGAAAGTTAGATATGTGAATGTCTGGGAGAAGAGCATTCCCAAAGAGGACAGCCAGGTCATATGGCATAAGGTGAAAGCATGTCTGGCGAATCAAGGAATAGCTAAAAGGCCAATGTGCTTACAAAGGAGAAAGCCAGGGAAAGAGGTGTAGAAGGAAAGATTAGAAGTCAGGGAGACATGTTAGCCTCTGTACAGACTTTGGGTTTTACTTGAAGTAGAATGGAAAGGTTTGAAATAAGGTTTCAAATAAGGTTTGAAATAAGAGCTCACACGCTCTAATTTAAGTTGTAATTGAGTCATTTGAGCTACTCTATTATGACTAGACTGTGGGGAATGTTGAAATTATCAGATTAGGAATCCTTTTGAAACTGATTATTGCTAAATGCTTGAGAAAATAGACAATATGCAATAACATATGAAAAGCAGAGAGGTGGAAATTCCAAAAATAATAAAAAAGAAATGCTGGAGATTAAAACACTGTAACAGAAACAACGAATGCTTTGGGAAGTTTCACTAGTAGGTTGGTTAGAGCTGAGAAAAGAACCTCTAAGCTTTAGGAAAGGGCAATGGGAAATCCCAAACTGAAAAGTAAAGAGAAAAAACACTGAGAAAAAATATCCCAAAACTGGGGTCAACTAAAAAAAGTATAACATATGCATGATATGAATGCCAAAATGAGAAGGGAAATGAGCAATGTTTGAAACAACAATGACTAAGAATTTTCCACAAATTAATGTCAAACACCAAATCGAAGGTCCAGCAAGCTCAGAGATCACAAAAAAATTCCCCCAAAACAAAACAATACACATAGGAATATCATATTCAAACTTCAGAAAATTAAAGGTAAAAATCATGAAAGAACATTGATAAGCTTGCCTTACTTACAGAGAAGGAAAGACTAGAATTATTGCCAACTTTCCTTAGGATGCATGTAAGTAGGAAGAAAGTGGAGTAAAATATTTAACGTTCTGGGAGAAAAAGAACAGACCAATTTACAATTCTGTACCCTGTGAAATTATCCTTGAAAAGTGAAGGAGGCCAGGTGAGGTGGTGCATGCCTGTAATCCCAGTACTTGAAGGCTGCCACAAGAAGATTATAAATTCGAGGACAGCCTCAGCAACTTAGCAAGACCCTGTTGCAAAATAAAAAATAAAAGTGTTGGGGCTAGAGGTGTAGTTCAGAGGTAGAATGCCCCTGGGTTCAATCCCTAGTACCAAAAACAAAAACAAAAAAGAGACATTAGTACCGTTTTAGACAAAAAAAAAAAATCTTGAGAGAATTTGTTGCTAGTAAAATTACCTTGCAAGAAATGTTAAAAGTTCTTCAGAAAGAATAAAAATGATACATATCACAAACTTGAATCTATATAAAGAACATTAGAGACTTAATAAATGAAGGTAGCACAAAACTTTATTTTTATCAATTGATCAAATAATAGTTTGTAAAAACAAAATATAACAACAATATATGTTAAGCATAAATGAAACAACAACAGTGATAAAAATAAGAGGAAATGAGGAATACATTTTCATAAAATAATTGCATTACCTGTGAAATGGCATAATGTTATTTGAAAGTGGACTTAGGTTAGTTGTAAAAGTACATTGCAAACCCTAGGTAAACTACTAAAAAAAGTAAAACCCAGAAGTATAATTGATAAGAAAGGAGAGAGAAAGGACTTATAAAATTCTCAATCAACACCACAAAAGGCAGAAAAATGTGAAAAATAAAGATAGGAACAAATAACAAAGAAAACAGTAACAAATAATGTAAATATTCATCCAACTATACAAGTAATCACTTTAAACATCGATGGTCTCATTATACCCATTAAAAGGCAGAGATTGTCAGGGAGGCTCAAAAAACAAGACCACAAAAGCATACTTTAAATATAAAATTCATAGATCAAAGCAAAGAAATGGAGAAAGGTATACCATGCTAATATTAATCAAAAGATAGCAGGATCCCAGTACTTGGGAGGCAGAGACCGGAGGATCCGGGTTCACGGCCAGCCCTCCGCAACTTCGTGAGACCTGGTTTCAAAATAAAGGATAAAAAATAGGGCCGGGGGTGTGGCTCAGAGGTAGAATGCCCCTGGGTTCCATCCCGTGTACCACAAAAAGAAAAAAAAAAGATAGCAGGAGCATCTTTATTAATTTCAGACAGAGCAGACTTCAAAGAAAGGAAGATTATCAGGAATAAAGAGGGGTATTATATAATGGTAAAGGACTCAGAATTTCAAGAAGACATACCAGTCCTTAATGTGTATGTGCCTAACAACAGAACATCAAAATACATGAAGCAGGACTGATAGAATTACAAGGAGAAGTAGATGACTCCACTATTATAACTGGAGAGGTAAACACCTCTATATCAGGTATGCAGAGTTCTAGCAGGCACACAAAGACATATAGCCAAATTCAGCAGCACCACCAATCAACTGGATATAATTAACATCTATAGATTATTTCAAACAACAACCACAGATTACATTCTTATGTTCACAAGGAGTATGCACCAAGATAGACCACATTCAGGGTCATAAAACATACCTTGACAAATCATACAATGATTGCTCCTAGACATCAATAAAATTAAACTAGAAATCAATAACAGATGTCTGTTATTGACAGACATGAAGATTTAACAATACACTCCTAAAAAACACAGGGGTCAAAGAAGAACTCTCAAAAGAAACTTTAAAAATATTTTGACTAAATGAAAGAAAATAATTTATCAAAATTCATGTGGTAACACCAAAAGCAGTACTTAGAGAGAAATCTATAGCATTGAATGTATACATTAGCAAAGGAAAAATTCCAAAATCAATCACTTCTGCTTTCTGCTTAGGAAACTAGAAAAATAAGAGCAAGTTATATGCAAAGCAATATTGTTCTTCTTTATGGCTGAGTAAAATTCCATTGTGTGTGTGTATGCCAAAGTGAGCAGAAGAAGAGAAATAAAAATTAGAGCAGAAATCAATGAAATTGATAACAGAAATCAATAGAAAATCAATGAAAA
This sequence comes from Glis glis, assembly GCA_004027185.1. Classification (NCBI taxonomy): domain Eukaryota; kingdom Metazoa; phylum Chordata; class Mammalia; order Rodentia; family Gliridae; genus Glis; species Glis glis. The sequence continues at coordinate 42,107 of PVJS01012389.1, forward strand.
CAAAATCTTATTCTTTGTAAAGATCAATAAAATCAATAAGCCTCTAGCCAGGCTAACTAATTAAAAAAAAAGAGAGAGAAGAAAAATCATTATTATTAGAAATGAAAGACGTGCATGATTACAGAATCCATGGACATTAAGAGGATAGCAAAGGAATATTTCTTTTTTTTTTTTTGGCTTTGGTAATTTATTTATTTATTTATTTATTTTTTTTTTTTATTGGTGCATTGTAATTATACATTTAATAGGTGTTAGGCTATAAGAGTCATACATGCACACATTGCCCGATTTGCCCTCCCTCAAATCCCACCCCGTTCCCTCCCCATTCCCTCCCTTTAGTGCGCAAAGGAATATTTCTAACAGCTCTATGTTCACAGATTTAACAATCTAGATGAAATGGACCAATTCCTTAAAAGACATGATCTGGTAAAACTCACAGAAGAAATAGACAAACTGAACTCACCTCTCTCTCTTAAAGAAATTGATCCAACTCCCACGATTTCCCCCTCCTTGGTCCTTTTAGGGGAAATGCATTGTGTGGCAGCATGAAAGCTCAGCTTATTCACTCAGAACAAATTCTAGAATGCAACTTATACTCCGCGGTTCCCTTGTAGCCACCAGCTGATGTTACCCTCCAGAACTGCACTCTTGCTTGGCTTCTTCCCCCTTCCTGTCCTGCTTCCTCCATTTCCTTCTGGTTTCTCTGGGGAGTAGTTCCCTTGCACAAGAATCCTTGCCTCAGAGTCTGCTTCTGAGAAATTCCACCTAAAACATTTTGTTATAAAAGTGCCCCTAATAATGTATCTTTCCTTCCTATTACTCAACTCATGAACAGTTATTCGTTCAAAACTTATCTTCCCTGCTAGTATATAAACTGATATGTGAGCCGGGCGTGGTGGCGCACGCTTGTAATCCCAGTACTTTGGGAGGCGGAGACCGGAGGATCCTGGTTCCCGGCCAGCCTCAGTTCTCTCTCTCTCCCTGTCTCTCTCTCTCTCTACTTAGTGAGGCCCTCCACAACTTCGTGAGGCCCGGTTTTGAAATAAAATATAAAAAATAGGGCGGGGGTGTAGCGCCGAGGTAGAACACCCCTGGGTTCAATCCCCGGTACCGCAAAAAAAATAAAAATAAAAATAAAAATAAAAATAAATAAAGTGATATGTGGTGGGACTGTGCTATAAGTCCACTGTTCCCTCACTAGTCTCCAACCCAGTTTGTGGCACATAGATTCAATCAGATGAAGCTATGTGTCAAGAGCATTAAGATTAGTGAATGAGTGGCATGTTTGTAATTTTTGAAAAGAGAAACAAAGCTTTATTGCTTTTGAGTAGATTTAATAAATTGAACTAGGATAGATAAATGAGCTCTGTTATTGAAAAATAGAAGTCTTTAAGAATCTTCTTGTCAATTTTCAACTCATCTGGGTCCGTGTATGTGCGTGGGGGGTACTGGGGATTGAACCCAGGGGAATTCTATCTCTGAGCTACACCACCAGTCCTTTCTATTTTTTTTGAAACAGGGTCCCGCTAGGTTGCTGAGGATCTCGCTATTGCTGAGACTGGTATCAAACCTGCGATCCTACTGTCTCAGTTTCCCAAGTACTGGGATTATAGGCATGCACCACCACACTGAGCTCTTTCCTCTTGTTAGTTTGTTCTATATTTTCTAGTTTTCTTTAAAAGACCAGAAAAAGGCCGGGCGTGGTGGCGCACGCTTGTAATCCCAGTACTTTGGGAGGCGGAGACCGGAGGATCCAGGTTCATGGCCAGCCTCAGCTCTCTCTCTCTCTCTCTCTACTTAGTGAGGCCCTCCGCAACTTCGTGAGACCCGGTTTCAAAATAAAGTATAAAAAATAGGGCCGGGGGCGTAGT